>CM056456.1:0-15000 GCA_029783895.1 Triplophysa bombifrons
TCTCTCTCTCTCTCTCTCTCTGTTCTCTCTCTCTCTCTGTCTCTCTCACTCTCTCCATCTCTGTCTCTCTCTCGTCTCACTGGTGTCTCCATCAGCCTGTCGCTGTCAGCAGTTGTGTGTGAGGTTGGAGCCGCGGGGTTTGCTCTATGTGAAGTTGACTCTGTTGGAGCACTTTGTGAGTCCGTTTCCTCGTCTCAGTGATCTTTCTCCTCCGTCCGTGTTTGGGGTGGAGCTGAAACAGCTGGTGGAGAAGGAGACGTCTGCTCTCAAAGTTCCTCTCCTCATTCAGAAGTGTGTGTGTGAGATTGAGCGCAGAGGTCTGAGGGTGAGACGCGTCACTCAAACACATCAAACACACACTTTGTTTTCCTCCGGTTTTCTTAATGTGTGTGTGTGTGTGTTTGTGTGTAGGTTGTGGGTTTGTATCGTCTGTGCGGTTCAGCAGCAGTGAAGAAGGAGCTACGTGATGCGTTTGAGAGGGACAGTGCTGCGGTGGTGTTAAATGAAGAGCTCTATCCTGATGTCAATGTCATTACCGGTCAGTCAACCACACAAGTGTGTAAAACATGTTAAACACACGTCTACTGTTACACATCAGTGTTGAGCTTCAACCGCAGCGACACTACACACAAAAACACATCTGCAAAACAACGGTACAGAGACGAGAAATCGTGTTGTGTAGTGATGTTGTGTGCTGTTGTGTTCAGGGATTCTGAAGGATTATCTGCGCGAGCTGCCGTCAGCTCTCATCACCAGAACTCTGTATGAAGTCGTTCTGGAGGACATGATGGTTCGTCCGGCCTGCAGGAGTGACAAGGACACACACAGATCACACAACACAATCTCACTCCTTCAGTGTCTGCCTGAACCAGAGAGGGTAAAGATCACAGTGTGTGTGTGTGTGTGAGTTGTGAATCTGCCATATGTGAGTGTGTGTCTCGTCTGGTTTAAGTTCTTTTGGACAGCAGAAGCTGTGAGAGGATGTGATTTATGTAAGAGAACTAATAGAATTTGGTTGATAGGAAGTGTGCGTGCGTGTGTTTGTTTGTGTAAATGTGTGTGTATAGTGTGCATGTGTTTATTTGTGTATACGTTTGTGTATGTGTGTATATATATGTTTGTGCGTTTTTTAGTGTATACAGTATGTTTGTGCGTGTGTATATGTTTGTGCATGTGTGTATTTACATGTGTGTGTATAAATGTTTGTGTATAATACTTTGTGTGTGTGTGTGTGTGTGTATAAATGTTTGTCCGTGAGTGTATTTGTAAATGTCTATGTTTGTGCGTATGTGCTTGTTTGTATATGTGTGTATATATGTTTGTAAGTGTGTGTTTGTATAAATGTTTGTGTGCGTGGGTTTGTTTGTGTATAATATGATTGTGTGTGTTTGTGTATATATATATATTTGTGCGTGTGTTTGTGTGTATAAATGTTTGTGTGTGTGTTTTTTAGAGTCTATGTTTTTGCATGTTTATCTATTGATGTTGTGTGTGTTTGTGACCGTGTGTGTGTTCACATGATTGATGCCTGATGTGTTGTTTTTCCTGAAGGCGACTCTGTCCTTCCTGTTGGATCATCTGAGTCTCGTGGCGTCCTTCAGTGACTCCAACCGAATGACCTGTCAGAATCTGGCGGTATGTTTCGGGCCGGTTCTTCTGACCCCCTCACAGGAGTGTTGGCAGGCCGGACTGACGGCTCCGGGCTCTGGGCCGCTGACGGGGGTCAGTCGAGGGCGGGGCTTTGCTCACAGTGAAGACATCGCTAGCGCCGTGGACTTCAAACGGCACATCGAGGCATTGCATTACCTTCTGAAGCTCTGGCCCGGTGAGTGTCTGTCATTCAGTCGGTTTACATGGCACCGCCCACATTGTGACATCATGCATACTGTCCAGTAACCATCGGCTGACCTTTAACATTTGGATTCACGTTACATCATAAACCTCAGGGGGCCAAGTTTACACGAGTCATGTGACCAGAGCTTTATTGTTTCCAGAAGTCACGACACGCACATCTAATGGATTTGCACACCGCATCAGTTAAAGATGTTCAGCATGTGTTGCGTTGCATCTGTAACGTGTCAAGCGTGTGTTTTCTGTGCTTGTCTCCACAGTACCCAAAGGAAGAGTGACGGAGGATTCCGACAAGTCTCCCCACGCATCCCAGAATTCCTCACTGCACCGGGCTCAACGTGTGCAGCTGCGCGTCGACCTTCCGTCAGCACAGGACGCAGTGGTGGTATCCCGCAGGGGGCGTGGCCGTCTGGAAAGCCCACCCTGTAATCGTTACGCAGGTGATTGGAGCGTGTGCGGGCGGGACTTCCTGTCTAACGACGAGGCGGATTACGACGAGGTGGCCGGCAGCGAGAGCGACGATGACATTGAACAGACGGCGTCCCCTGACGGTTTGTTCGTGGATGATTTCGCGCTGGATTTTGATGCTCCCTTCACGTGTCGACTGAGTCTGAAGGACTTCGATACTCTCATTTCAGACCTGGAGAGAGAGTTAGCCAAACAAATCAACATCTGCCTTTAAAACCCAGAAAGTTAAACGTGAACCTTCATCCAGAATTATACCCGTCATCAGACACATCTCACCGTTTATCTCAGTGAGTTTGGTGGATTAATACGGAATGTGGAGTTAAAAGGCCTCTCGACGCGTTGACACGCTCAAATGTTTTAGGGCGGCTACTGTAATGTGTTATAAAGCACAAGTGTTCTCATCGTCTGCTATGGGTCGATTATATTCAGGTGTGTAGATTATTATAAAAATCTCTGTGACGTGTCGTGGTCGGCACACACAAGACAGAAGGACGTTGATCAAATGTTTGAAGAGTTAGGATCTTTGCGCTGAAGGATCTTTGTGCGTTTGTGAATTTTATTTTGTTGAAATCTTTGTGTACGACTCGTTTTTTTAAAAGGCCTGTGTGTGCGTCCAGGCCAACATTTCATCACACTTTCCAGCGGTTCACTCCAGACTTTCTTAAGGGCCCTGACAGACACAAACATCACAAGTGTGTCACATTAAACGCAGGATCTGAGCAGAACTCTGTTCTTAGAATCTGAAGAAAAGTTTCTCTCGTGTGAACTTAAAGACATTTCTCTGACATTCCTCTGACATCACATGAAATCCTGAAGTTCTCCTCAAATGTTATTTGGCTAAATGTCTGTTGAAGGGCAACTTTACACAATCATTGAATCACCCTTAGATTGTTCCAAACCTGTTTAAATGTCTTTGTTCTGACAGACTCACAGAAAGATATCTGGAAGATTGTCAAAAGTCATCCCCTATTGACTATTTTATTTATTTTCCCTACTATTGCAGTAATGGTGGGCGAGATCTGACATTCTTCCAAATGTCTTCCTGTGTGTTCAGTAAAACAAAGAAATTTAAACGGATTTGGAAAAGGTGTTTGAACGGGTGTAGTATCCCTTTAAAAAATGAACAGACATGTTTCTAAAAGCTAAAACTACAGTTACAGTAAAGCACTTATGATGAAAGTCAATCATGAAGATATAAATGCATCAATGAATCGCTTAGATTTTATTAATGCATCTTAACGAAATCAACAAATTCATCTCTTACAAAAGAATATTATTTGAACAGGACGTGGCCATAATGATAATGTGAATTGTCAATGTAAGTGTTAAATCTTTTGGCTAAATAGTGTGTTTTAACATGTGTTATAGTTGTGCATCACTGTGACTGTAGTTTTTAATACAGATTCTTTTTATGGATGGTCTTCCATTGGTCAGACAAACAGATGCAGCGGAGCCAAAAGTCAAGTTTACACTTTCTGAACCAACCAAGCAATAAATTAGTTGTGGTTTACTGATAAACGTGAGATGTGATAGTATTAAAACATCCAAAATATGATCTTTGCATTCCTTTAAAAACATAAAAACAATACTTTAAGGGCCCATCGGATGAAAATCCACTTTTTTTGCTATAATTGTGCATCAAGCAACTCGGAAAACGTGAAAAATCAGAACACAGCATCACATGTCGGGGTACTAACCAAAAGGGTATCGGCTCCGACCCATTGATTGTAATTAAGAAAAACATGTTACAGACATTTCACAAAGACCCTAATAAATCATGCCAACTTGTTGAAAATGTTCATCCGATGAGCCCTTTAAAAGTCAACCGCTAAAACAAATATTTTTGTTTTGCAGTGTCAGTGTTATTCTTGACTATATTTGCACAGTTTGTTCCGTCATTGTTTTTGCTGTTTGTAGAAGCAGACACCCAAAAAGTAAACTCATTAATTTATTGTGTGCTGTCTGTCTTCATAAATATGCCAAAGACACCTCTGATGCTTTTATTGCACTTCTCTCTGTCTCTCTCTCTCTCTGTCTCTCTCTCTCTCTCTCTCTCTCTCTCTCTATCTCTTTCCTTCTCACTCTCTCTCTCTCTCTCTCTCTCTCTCTCTCTATAGTGTTTATATATTGTGCCTTTGCTGCTCTTTGTGTTTTTGCGGTACAAATAATCTGAACTGTGAGTTGAATCCAAAAGCCACAAATGGAATACAAGGCCATAACTGAGCAGATGAGCTCCATATGCAAGCTGTTTGATATTGTTTTTGTTTATTTGTATAAACAGTATTATATTATTATTATTGCACCTGTAACATGAAGCACTTGTGTTTGTGCACAGCTGAGAAACACACACAACTGTACGTATGTGTGTGTAATGAACTCATTATCATTCAGTGTTATGTTTGAAAATGAAGCAATAAAGCTCAGTGTTATGTTTGTAAAAGACTCTGTCGTCGTGTTGTCTCTCCACAGTCGTCATGATCATTTCACATCTGTGTGTTTTATATGATGAGATCTCGACTGTGAAGCATCACTGGATGGACAGATTCATGTGTGTTCCTTCATGTTTTACAGGAGATGGTTTGTGACGTCATGATGGTGAGTGAAGTGGTGTTTGGGGTGAAGGTTCTGTTTCTCAGAGGTTTGCACTGAATGTTGCAGTAATGACACATGTCACGGGTTAATAAATGAAGACAGGATTTTCTTTTTGGGTGAACTGTGCCTTTAATTCAGTAAAAGTGTCCAGTCTGTCTGATTTTTTTATATTTTAAATGTTTTTTTAGTGTCCACATTGTAAGACGTTTTGGACACGTGTTAACAGGTGATCAGTGATGCTGTATGACAAAACTGAAAGAAGAACAGTAAGAAGTTTATTGTGTAGACAACAGTCTGGTAAGAAGAACACGTGACAAATATGTGAATGGTTGTGTGTGTTTATCTCAGAGACAGACACTTCCTCTGAACAGAGTGCCGTCTCACCTCCACACGCTCGTCTCTCTGTCTCACAGCGCTCCTGCAGACACACACACACAAAATGTGCTCAACATTCAACACAGAAATAATACATTCACAGTCACTTTGATTGATCAAAGTGTCACACGTGAAAGTCTGATCTCTCTTCAACACTTTCTGTGCAGATCAGATCAGAGTTTAGATTCAGATTAAAGGAATGCAGAGAACATCATGTTCCACAAACAGACATGGAACCTCAGAACCATACAGAGGCACAAACCAGAGAACAACAAGTGTCAGAGGATGAAAGATAATGGTACGGTTGTGCGTTTGCTTTCATACCTTGATGCTGATGAACTCTTGGGCATCACCTTTAAAGTCTTTGGTTGCCTAAAAACAGATCATGATCATTAGCATCCCAGTGCACTAAATTGGGTGTCCGAAACCTGAGTGATTAACTACATCATTCCCTACATTCGTTTTTACCCACAATGCACTCAAATGATTTTGAGAGTACATTCGATGCACATTCACTGTTTCCCATGATGCAACACATGACAACCGCTTAAATAGAATCATGTGAAGGAGAGTGACCGTTAATGCCACGGATACAAATACAATAAAAATACAAAAACAATTGTGCTTGTTCTTATCGACAGTTATTCAGGTGTTTCTGAGTGTTTCAGCGGGCGCTGCAGTGCTCCATTTTAAATATATGAAATAATTTTAATAAACGCCAAATAGTTGTTTTGTTCCCTTTATTAAAAACAAATACAAAATTGTGACAAATAAGGTGTAAATGAACTTGTGCTGCCTGATTCACGTCATTCAAACCTCCTGCGGCAAGGTGCGATACACGTCTTTGCATTGACTTTGTATGTAATTTGATCAGTTGTTTCAGCTACTGCTGGACATCTGAATGCTGTGAATCTTCACTTTTCATGAATATAAAGACACAAAATGAGATGATGTGAAATAAGATTGTTAAGTTTGTTGTTTGTTTGTGGGCGCAGTCTTTGTGTGGGGTGTCATGATCATTCTTCTCACATGTGTTTTTTTCTCTCTAGTGTCTTCTGAGTGGCTGAAGACAGATTCCGTCTGACTCCTGAACCCCAGACTCCCTCCTGACACACAGATTCCAGTGTTCATATCAAGAGGTTTGTGTTTTATTGTGTGTGTGTGTGTGCGTGTACCGTCTCTCTGATTGTGTGAATCTCTCTGTGCTGCTGCAGAAGATGAAGTTTGTCTTTCACAGGCCACACAAAGAAGATCTGATGGATGTCATGCAGCGCAGCTCGCAGCTTTGACACACACACACACACACACACAAGAGACAAATGAACACAGACACACACAGACAGCATTGTTATGCGTCACTGTGTGTGTGTTACCTGTGTTGTGACTCCCTGCAGCAGTGAGAGATCCTGAGAAGAGATGGAGATTCTCTTCCGATGATAATGACTCTGGAACGGTCGGAGAAACTCTCTGGAATCCTGCAGCACATCACGAGTCAGTAAGTACCAGTACACGAGTGTGTGTGTGTGTGTGTGTGTGTACAGTACCTGTACAGTTTTGCGCAGGTGTTTGATCTTGTCTGTTTGCAGGAGTCTGCGTGTTAGGAATCCTCGAGCCACAGCGTTTAGACGACAGAAACCCTTCACGTGCTCCACAGACAACTGGATGTGTTCTCTCTCCAAACACTCACTCAACGTCTCATCCGCTGAAGTTCAGAGAACGTTTGTTCATATCAACAATCATCACTAACAACCAGTGTTGGGTGTGACTAGTTACTAAGTAATGAGTTATGTAAGGGATAATCCACAGCTAGCCGTGCATTATAGGATTTTAATGCAAGATGTGGAAGTGAAGAACCACCCTTTTCTTCCACATCGTACATTCAAATCCTTTAACGCACGGCTAGCCGTGGATTATCCCGCTTATACCATGGTTATTTGCCAAGTTATTTCTGTAATAAAGTACAGTTACTTCTGATGTAATTAAACTAAATACTTTGTGTAACATATGTTTGTGCAATAGTGGAATTGACAGCTAAATTACAAGTCTAACTTTAAAAGTATGCTTTAGTGTATAATTTTCACATTTGTAATACTTTGATCAGTCAATAATACTGCTTTATGTATTTTAATATTATTTATTTGAATGAATTAAAAGAGCTGTTTCATGTCTATTCTTGAATCACTGAATTTATCAAGGTTGATGTAGGATATAGAAAGTCATTAAAAACTTTTTTGGAGAGAGTAATGTGTACAGTAATCTAATTACAATATTTAATAAGTAATTAGTAACTAGTAATTCATTACTTCTTCAGATTAATTGACCTAACACTATCAATATTAAAAGTGAAGAGCACTAACTAGTCGTCATAAATTACCTCAAACCTTTCTGATGTTCAGTCTTGTCTCACCTGTTTCAGCTGTCCAGTTCTGTTTCACATTCATCCTCTCCTCCAGGGGGCGCCGTGTGAATCCTCCATCCAGCTGTAATGTGCATGAGACGCGCCCGTCTGAACCTGACGATGGTGTGAACTCCACCTGTGGTCTGATCAGAGACGGGGACGGGCTCTCCACATCATATGAGCGGTTCAGCGGCGCCCGAGGTGAACACCGGGCCGGTTTCACTTTCTCATCTTGTGGTGATCCGGATAAACGGGACTGGACACGTTTCTGGCTGTTGGTACTGCTGGGGGCGGAGCTAATGACTGACAACTGTCTATCACTCAACTCGCTGCAGTTCCAGGGGGCGCCGGGTGTGGTAACCTCTGAGGGATGACTTACACATTCAGATGTGTTTGGACTGAGCTCAGACTCGCTGACGGGACAGGAGATGAGAATGTTTGAGGCGGCGAGCGCTCGTGACGGTCGGGCTCTGTGTGCCAGAGGACTGCGGCTGGGCTGAGGGCTGGGCAACCGGGCGTAAGAACCCGTCAGACTCAGAGAGAGACCGCTGAGGACAGAATCAGACGGTGAGGTGAAACGTTCAGGACTGTTCTTCTCTCTCTCCATCCGCTGGTTCAGCAGTCTGAGAGTCTCTTTCTTCAGTGAACTGCTGGTGCTCAGGTTCTGGTTCTGGTGCGGGACTGAACCGGGGCTGGTTTTGGGCCGGAGGGTTGTGGAGAGTTCCGCTGGACACGTCACTGCTCGCTCGGATTCATTCTGAAGCTTTCTCAACTTCACAAAGAAAAAACTTTTGACATTCAGCAGATGATCAGAACACAACTCTCAGTGTGATACAACACGCACGCACGCACATGCACACACACACACAAGCACACACATACTTACAAACATATGCACAACATACAAACACACGCACGCACGCACATGCACACACACACACAAGCACACACATACTTACAAACATATGCACAACATACTTACAAACACACGCACGCACGCACATGCACACACACACACAAGCACACACATACTTACAAACATATGCACAACATACTTACAAACACACGCACGCACGCACATGCACACACACACACAAGCACACACATACTTACAAACATATGCACACACATACTTACAAACACACGCACGCACGCACATGCACACACACACACAAGCACACACATACTTACAAACACATGCACACACATACTTACAAACACATGCACACACAAACACATGCACACACAAACACATGCACACACAAACACATGCACACACAAACACATGCACACACAAACACATGCACACACACGCGCAAAAACAAGCACATGCACACACGTCCATGCACACACACGCAAGCACCAGCACACACACATCTCACTGTTATTCATAACACACACGACAATAACAAAAGCAGCTGAAGATCACGTTCCAAATCTCAACAATGAGATGATGTCAGGTAATCCCGCCCCCAGGTGACATGTAAACTGTGATTGGTTCCTTAATATGTGAATCTCTTTCTACAGTACAGGAATAATCAAGTGTGTGTGTTTTTGTGTGTGTGTGTACTCACGTGGATGTTGTGGAGGATGTTGTTCACGCGCTCCAGCAGAGCGTCTGTATGTCGTGTCTGTCTCTTTCTGTCTCTCTGTATAGCGGTCTGTCTCTCGTCAGCCATCTGAACACGCAGCTCCTCACTCAACTACACAGAACACAAACACAACACACATTTAAACATGCTAAAGTACAACATGTGATGAATTTTTGCTGACACTTTTTGCACATGTAGCTGTTATTTATAATATACTAAATACTGATCAGACGGTCATCTAACAGAAGCCTTAGCTGCTTCTTGCGTTATAGAGTACATGAAGCTGATATTTACCCCTGATATGAATGTGTTACTGGAGAGAGCTGCTCTTTCTCTGCTCTTTTGTTCAGAGTTACTACGGTGTGTTTACTAACATTCACTACTGATTCACTACAGGATTATGTGTCTCTACGCAACAGTGTTATTATACAACACAAACATGACACAGTCTGACACATCTCCTACACAACAAAACTATTCTCTCATCATTTATTCTCCTCATGTGTTTGTAAACCTGTATGTGACTGTTTCTTCAGTGGAACAAGAAAGAAGATATTTTGAGAAATGTCTCAGTGGTTTTCTGTACATATAATGGCAGTCTATGGGGTTCCGTGTTTTTTTATTATAAACGTTCTTCAAAATATCTTGTTTTGTGTTGAGAAGAAGAAAAAATCTAACTCCAAAAGTAAATGATTTGTTTATTTTGGGGTTTAACAATCCATCTTAATCACACACATGCAAACAAACAGCAGAGACAGGCCATACAGTGTTCATAACATATAGGCCCGGTTTCACAGACACGGCTCATCTTAAGCAGGACTATGTCTTAGTTAAATGAGGATGTTTAAATCGTTTTTATAAAAATGCCTCGTATCAAAACATTTGACTTTTGAGACAAAAGAATGGGACTGACATATTTATTTTTAGTTAAGACAGCTCAAACTTTTGTTTAAGTCTGGGACTAGTCTTAATCCTGGTCTGTGACACTCTGTGTGTCTCTCATGTGTTGGTTCTCAGAGGTGAAGGGTCATATGAGGTCAGTATATCTCACCACAGGTTCTAAAAGTCTCCTGCCATGAAACCGAATGTTGGACGCGTGCGCCCTCTGCTGTTGTGACGCGGTACTGCAGGCCCGAGACAGCATCAGTGTGTTCAGTGTTCTACCGCAGAACTCTTCATAACTCTCCATTACTCTCAGTTCAACACAACTAACCTGAAATAATCACACACCAGTTTATTGACAGAGCGTTTTAACTCAAAACACAAACGTTTGTCTGATCGTAACGTTTCATTCGTAATTGATCGATTCCTTGTTTATCAAATATACAAATCAATAAGAAAAAGGATGTACTTAATAAACTGAAACTCAGGTTCCACACATAAATATGTCATAACATGTCCTTTAAAGCGCGTGTAGAATAAAGAGATGTTAATCACTCACCGGTTGACAGAGAGCTTCTCTTTCTTATGAGATCGTGTTTTTCACAGATGAATTTAGTGACTACACGCAGTAAATAATTAAGAAATTAAATGCGTGTTTTTTTCTGTCCACTTTCAAACCGCCTCGCGCTCTCCTCCGCGCGCATCACTTCCGTATAAACTTGTTGCATGGCAACAGGGCAGCGGTGATTAACCCGCCCTCCCGCATCATGAAGGGCTTTCACGTGATCAATGCTGCGCAGGATTGACGCATATCTTGAAAATAGCGCGTTAAACCTTACTTTACGTAATTAATTAATAATTGTTACTTCTGTTAATATTAACATATTTCCAAAGATTCATATATAGGAATATCTGTTTTTAAATTGACCAACTTTTTATTTTATAGTTCCTGTTTTTACCCAGCAGAGGTTTGACACACATTGAGTAAAGGGTCAGATGACCAAACTAACACTAACCTTGTTCATTCTTTTCCGATCCTAATCTTTCAGCTAAATTAAAGTTAACTGCAAACAAAATAGATCTGGGATTTCAATACTTTTTAAAGTGATGCCAATATAATTATACCGAAGTTGACTTTATAATATCAAAATTTGTATTAGTTTTAATTCATTTTTTGTTATGAATTGCATATTATTTATATACATACATATGTAGTTTTGTTTGATTTAATGTATTTTGTTTTAATTTGGTCAGTTTCTGGATGTCTCGTTGAACTCGTTTGATTACGTTTGGAGTGGGTGGGCGGTGACGTCATCGGTCCCTTTATTTTGACTGTCGGGTGAGAGTGAGTGAGATCAGACCCACAGCAGAGAGTGATCTGACAGCTTCAGACCTGTGCTGATGATGATGGAGATTCAGTATAATAATAATAATAATGGATACGGTGTGGATGAGTACATGTTACAGGACGACGAGTGGGACAGAGATCTCCTGCTGGACCCTGCGTGGGAAAAACAGCAGAGGAAGGTCAGACACACACTTTTGTTACGTCATATTACATGAATATATAGATTCTGTCCACAATACGAAGAAACAATGCACTAAAAGTAAAATATTCACAATCAAAACTTTTTTTGTTCGGGGTCATTTGTGTTTCCATGCACTTTATGATAAAACTGTTTTTTGTGGTTTGTCTGTAGTCATTATAACTTGCTTTGTGTAAACAATTTGTGGCTGTCCTGTTTATATAGATTGAAGTGTGTGTGTGTGCGTGTTCGTGTACGTGCATCTTTGTGTGTGTGTGTGATGAGTTTCCTTTAACAAAAGCTCTTGGTGCTGGTGTGTCATGAGGTTTCTGAACAGATGCTTTGTAACACATGATGATGTGGATGCTCCTCTAATTTTATCTGTGGACTCTTTCAGCCAGCGTGGTTCACTAATCCACTGTCCTTGATGTGGAATTCAACCGTGACACGCGTCTAAACTCCAGCACCTTCATGTTCATCTGAATGTTCGGGGAGAAATTTGACAGGGTAGAATAACTCAAGAATCTGATGGATATAAATAACCGTCTGCTTGAGCTTTACTTTATATCTGCTCAAACATGATGAAAGCTGTAGATGAACCGGTCTGTGATCAGCATGAAGAGCCTAAACTCACTCTAATTTTGTACTTTTTTTAAGATTTTTATATCAGCCCTCGCACTGCAAAAAATGACTTTCTTACTTTTGTTTTTCAGTATAAATGGCTAAAAATGATTGATGCGTTTTCTTGATGAGCAAAAAGACCAAACAAAATTAGTCTTGTTTTATATGAAATTTCAGTGAATTTGTGCTTAAAACAAGAAAAAAAATCTGCCAATGGGGTATAAAAATGATCTTGAAAAAGATGAACCTTAATTTAAGATTATTTTTCTGACCCCATTGTCGGATTTGTTTTGCTTGTTTAAAGCACAAATTCATTGAAATTTCATATTTTTGTCTAAAAACAAGATAGGTCAATATGAAAAACAAGGTCATTATGCTCATCCAGAAAAAGCATCTTGATTCATGAATTTTTGTAATTTTCTACTGGAAAACACGACAAAAATTCTAGATAAGAAGGTCATGTTTTGCAGTGCGTGTGCGCTACAGACTCAATGAACAAAGAACATATGATGAGAGTTTGTGACTGAATCTTCTGTTGAGTCTGTGAGGAACAGCTGTAGTGTAATGTGACACGTGTTCTATTGTCGTGTAGTATTGTTCATGTATGTGACACATCCGTCTAACACCAGCCGCGTGATGACAGTAAACTGATTTTAGGATGAACTCATTTCACTTTTTTAGGTCACTTTGGATGAAAGCATCTGCAAAAATCCTTAAATATTAAGTGTAAACAGTTTCATAACAACAGTAAGAGTGACGGGAACCTTTTGTCCTCTGATGTGATGTATGGATGTGTTGAGAAGGTTTTCTGTGAACCGTCTGTCATCACGTCTGGAGCAGGTGCGCCTGTTTGAAATATTCTGAGCTGGTGTGATTTATGAGGGAAGCACAAACATTGTGTGCTGTTGTTTTGATCTGTTCATACACTGCTGTGTGATTAACACACGTGTGTGTCTTCAGGTGGTAGAGGTCAGTACGTCTTTCCTCCATTCTGATGTGAAACAATCACTCGAAGAAGTGTAACGGGTCACAAACGGCACAATGAAGTGTTTCTACAAACATATAGATAAAAGACTAAAATACAATCTGCATGATGTCATTGACGGAATATCTGACTTCTCTTGTGTTTGGATCAGACGTTCACCGCCTGGTGTAACTCTCATCTGCGTAGAGCGGGAACTCAAATCGAAAACATCGAGGAAGACTTCAGGAACGGTCTGAAACTGATGCTGTTGTTGGAGGTTATTTCAGGTACACAATCTTCTCTCCTCCAACCTGTACATTTACTTTTTGTCAGACACAGATTTCATTCTTGATTTTCTCTTTTGCAGGTGAGAGACTCCCCAAACCCGACCGAGGAAAGATGCGCTTTCACAAAATTGCCAATGTGAACAAAGCTCTGGATTACATCACCAGCAAAGGTGTCAAACTGGTGTCTATCGGCGCTGAGGGTGAGATTCACTTTTAGATTGAACCTTTAAACAGATCTCTGGTTTTTATGGATTAAAATGGAGTGTGTGTGTCTCTCAGAGATTGTTTATGGGAATGTGAAGATGACTTTGGGAATGATCTGGACCATCATCCTCCGCTTCGCCATTCAGGACATCTCTGTGGAGGGTATCATACACACACACAGACACACACAGAGAGACAGATACACACAGACAGTCATTATTGTGTGTTGTCTTTTAGAAACCTCGGCTAAAGAAGGGCTCCTGCTGTGGTGTCAGAGGAAAACTGCCCCCTACAGGAATGTCAATGTACAAAACTTCCATTGTAGGTAAGTGAGCATTTTGAGAAAAAGACAAGTATGTAGACAAATATAATACTCAAAACAAAACAATAATTTAAATTCATGTAACGATGAAACACCGTCTTCCTTTTGGATGGGATAATATGCAAAAATGATGAAGAATAGTTTGTTCTCCAAAAGCATGAATCATGAATCATTTACAGATGTGTTTCTCTTCTGATTAATTCTCTTCACACACACACACACACACATTCAGTTGGAAGGATGGTTTAGCGTTCTGTGCGCTCATACACAGACACAGACCCGACCTGATCGACTACGCCAAACTCAAGAAGGTGTGTTCCGCTCACAGAATGAAGAATTAATGCATCCACATTCACGTGCTGTCATTCTGTAGAGGGTTCTGTCCCTTTAAACAGCAGTTTATGTCTCTGATCGTGTCTGTGTAGGACGATGCTCTTGGAAATCTGACTTTGGCTTTGGAAATCGCAGAAAAACACCTGGACATCCCAAAAATGTTGGACCCAGAAGGTAAATACGGATGACATGCAACTTTTCAAATGTGCGTTTGTTTCTACTACTTTGAGGAAGTTTTGTAGAAAACTGAATATGATCAAATGTGTGAGATTACACCTATCAAGAACAAATGAAATTCAACATGAAACGATCTCTGTGACACATTTCTGATAACAATGCAGCATAACAATGACCTGCTGATTTCAGCATGGGACAATCAATCCCAGAATGCATTGCAAACGTTCCCCTTCGGCAGCTGCTCGATCCATCACTCGTTTATATCTGTTGATTGACATCTCTGTCTCCCAACACCTTTTTTTCTCCGTCTCTCTGTCTTCCCTTGCAGACATCATCAACACGCCGAAGCCTGACGAGAGAGCCATCATGACATACGTGTCGTGTTTCTACCACGCGTTTGCAGGAGCT
>CM056456.1:20000-30000 GCA_029783895.1 Triplophysa bombifrons
GGGATGGGAGTTACTGCTGACCACGATCGCTCGTACCATCAACGACACGGAGACTCAGATTCTGATGCGGGACGCTAAAGGCCTCAGTCAACAGCAGCTCAATGACTTCAGATCTTCCTTCACACACTTTGATCGAGTAACACAAACTACATCACAATCATTTCCTGTAACACTGACACAACACTCACGGTCTGATAACTCACTCTGTGTGTTTCTTTAGAGAATAACCTGAAGAAACTTTAATCTGCTAGACTCATACAGGTACTAACTGAACTACAACACAACTAAACCAACACCAGCTGTTATTAATATGAAGATGTGGTTGATAAAGCAGTTTAGTGTCGGTTACTAAAGCTCAACTGGTTTCTTCATCTGTACTTTGATTGGTTGATTTTCTTGTTCTGTCTGTCCTGCAGAAGAAGAAGGGAGGGATGGAGACTGATGACTTCAGGGCCTGTTTGATCTCAATGGGTTATGACCTGGTAACAACAAACTTTATCTCTGTTAGTGCGATTAAAATCATGTGTGATTCTGTGGATCAGTATCTGTTTGTTCTGCAGGGGGAAGCAGAGTTCATACGAATCATGTCATTGGTGGATCCGAACGGTTCTGGTGCGGTGAGCTTTCAGTCGTTTGTGGACTTTATGACCCGTGAGACCGGAGACACTGACACGGCAGAGCAGGTCGTCGCCTCTTTCAGGATACTGGCCGGGGACAAGGTACATGTGTGTGTAAACACCTTATATAACTAACACGCAATCTTTTATTGCGGAGCTGTTGTGACAGTCTTTGTTTGGTTTTAGCCGTACATCTTGGTGGATGAACTCCGTCGGGAACTGCCCCCGGAGCAAGCGGAATACTGCATCTCCAGAATGCCCCTTTTCGTGGGACCTGATGGACTTCCAGGGGCTTTGGACTACATGGCTTTCTCTACTGCCCTCTATGGAGAGAGTGACCTCTAGGGGTCTGGAGTAGCACTGCGCCTCTACCTAAAAAATACTTCAACACTTCTTTTTAATTGCGCTTTGGATCTCTAAAAGTTGTAATTTTCATCTGAAAAACAAACAAACAAATTGCTTATAAAAGCTGATGTTTTATACCACCATAACACTTTACCTAAAGCATATGTGTATAATGCTTTATTAAAGTTGAATGTATTAATGCATTGTAATGTCTCATGAAAATTGGAACTACAGTAAAACATTACAACACTTATCAATTCATTGTTACACTTTGCATTTTTTATTTGGTTAACATTTATTACAACACACATTATGAACAATTATAATGCATCCCAACCTTTAATAACCCTTTATAATGCATTATACATAAAAGCTTTAAGAAAATGTTGCCAAATCAACATTATCACTTTTTCATAAATTTGTTTTGATTTAATATTTTTTTCTTAGAATTTCACTAAAATGAAAATAAATGTTAAGAATTTTTTTTGCAATACAGCAATGACAACCTGGGGAAATGTAAATTCATAAGATGATGGAAACTTCAATAAACTTTTAAACTCTAATTTCCTATTTCTTTCCTTTGATTATGGGGTGAAATTTGAGGCAATTAAGGCCTTATGAGATAAATTGACTCTGTATGTAGGTTATGCATCATATTATTAATGTTAAGCCTGAAAAAACAAAGAATCTGCCCATCAAGACAAACGCCATTTAGATTTAAGAGACTCTATAATTAATTTTTACTTAAGCAGTTTCAAATACTAAATGTTGCTTTTCGTTTAAATTTATATACATTGTTTTTACCAAAGAACAAAGATATTTAATATAGATTTTGTTTTTGAGGATTGTAGTCACATATTGTCTCAAATAAACTGTTGGTCCCTGACAGAAATAAACCTCAGTTAACAGCAAGCACGTGTTTTTTTACTTTAAGAGTAAAAAGCCTAGAAGTGTGTAAAAAATATCTTAAGATGATATTTTATATCTGTAGCCTATGTTTTGTGAAAATGTTAACTCAGCAGTGCTCTGAACGCGCATGCGTATCGGCGGCGCTCTGACGACCTGGCTCGGACTGCGCATGCGCGGGTTTGGTCCACGTGTATCCAAGCAAGTTTTGACTGAACAAAGTCTGACAGTGGCAGAACCTATCCGTCTGTGACTTAACCGCGTTTGAACGATTTGTTTTGGGGTGTTTAGGGTCGAGCAGTGAAGTGAATTGAACAGGATGCCTCCAACTATACACCAGAGCTCAGGTAACGGGCAGCGCGTGCGTTCAGAAGCGGTTCGGCAGCGCATCGTCTCAGAACACACTCACAATCTGTCAGTGATTTCACCAGAACATCTGTCAGTCAGCTGTCACTGCAGATGTTATGTGGATTCGCTTGATATTATATTGCTTTACATTGTGTTTGGACGATTTTGATAACAATGAGTTTTCTGAATCCGTTTTGCAAAGCGCGCGCGCGCGAGAGAGAGAGAGAGAGAGAGAGAGAAAGAAGGAAGTGCATTGATCGATTGACTTTTGATTCATATTTATTTCTTTAGTGTTTGAAGCATTGCAAGATTTCCCAACAACAATTAAGCTTGTTTTATAACCTGTGTCAGGTTTGTTGCGTAACCTGCGTGCGCGCACGCGTGCGTCTGACGTCAGCAGTCTAATAGACTATGAACGTGTGTGCAAAGCATATTTTACTGTAAAATAGAAAAGAATACAATATTGGACATGACAAAAATATTTATGTTAGTGTGTCACTATACAAAATACGTTTGCTTGTGTGTGTGTGGAGCAGGAGAGTCAGTGTGTGTTCAGGATGAGCTCCGGAGCCTCATGCAGCAGAGGATTCTGGTCCTGGACGGTGGAATGGGGACCATGATCCAGCAGAGGAACCTTGAGGAAGAAGACTTCAGAGGTCAAGAGTTCAAAGATCATCCCAACAGTCTGAAAGGAAACAACGACATACTGAGCATCACACGACCTGACGTCATCTACAGCATTCATAAGGTGTGCTGCGGTCATGGCGTGTCACACGCATGATGTCATTACCATTGATCAAATTCTGCTCAGGATCACGTGAACCTGATGCGAGCGTCTCTCCGCAGGAGTATCTGCTGGCGGGTGCTGATATCATTGAGACCAACACCTTCAGCAGCACCAGCATCGCTCAGGGGGATTATGGGATGCAGCACATGGTGATTGTTGGCTTTATCTGGATGTTTGTTGGTGTAGATACAGTGGCACGTGTTCTCACTCTCTGATGTCGTTGTGGCAGGCGTATCGCATGAACAAAGCGTCTGCTGAGATCGCCAGGAAAGCCGCCGATGACGTCACGGCCCAGACAGGTTAGAATCTCATCTCTCGTGATCGCTGAATCGGTCCGTCGTGCAGTTTTGTGATGTCACTCTTCTCGTTGACAGGTTGTAAAAGGTTTGTTGCAGGAGCCGTCGGCCCCACCAATAAAACGCTGTCTGTCTCGCCGTCAGTGGAAAGACCCGACTTCAGGAACGTCTGTAAGACCGTCTGTGTGTTTTCTACATCAGAAGCGTTAAACACATCTTGTCGGTGGCTGATGTTGTGTTTGTCTAGCGTTCGACGAGTTGGTGGAGTCGTACACGGAGCAGGTTCGAAGTTTGCTGGACGGCGGGGCTGATCTTCTTCTGGTGGAGACCATCTTTGACACGGCTAATGCAAAGGTGAAACACGCATGAGCGCCCTCGTAAAACATGACAGAAATGTCTAGAACTGAATATGACGGCTTCGTTGTTTCTCACAGGCGGCTTTATTTGCCATCGATCAGCTGTTTGAAGAGTCGTATGAACCTCGACCCATATTTGTGAGTGATGTTTGACTAGAGGTCACGTACAGCAGTCATGTATGTCTTTGTAATCTATATGATCATGTATGTGTGTGTGCGCAGGTCTCTGGGACTATAGTTGATAAAAGCGGTCGTACGCTGTCAGGACAGACGGGTGAAGCGTTTGTCATCAGCGTGTCTCACTCTCAGCCGCTGTGGTGAGACAGATTTTCACTGCCAGACGTCTGAAACATTCATAAACGTCTAGAAGGAGTTTGTGTTGCTGTGTGAAATATTTCAGACGTCTCTTTCTTTCTGTGTGTCAGCATCGGATTGAATTGTGCTCTGGGTGCGTCTGACATGAGACCGTTTATTGAAGCCATAGGAAAGAGCACTGAAGCGTTTGTCATCTGTTACCCAAACGCAGGTGAGATGCTTCAGAATTTGGTAAATGTGCCTTTATCAAGATTCTCGGTACAGCCGAATGTGCTCGGTCTAGATAATCTTCTCCCTTTGAGCACCAATAAATGTCTGGTTGGAAGTCACATTTGGAACACGTGGATGCGATGATATTTCTTATAAAAGTAAAAGTTTGGAAAAGCACAGACAGTCGTAGTTTGTTAAAGACATTTTTGCATGATTCCTTTTTTTGTGATTGGAATACGTTTTAAAATAGCAATTTAGTTGTATAAAAGATATTTTTATTTGACAAAGAAATGTGAAACATTCGACACATAGTACTCAACTCAACTCTATTTATATAGCGCTTTTTACAATTGTTATGATTACAAAGCAGCTGTATATGAGACATATTGATTCGAAGCAAAACAATTAAAATTATACCTGTAAAAACAAGAAAAAGATGAAAACACAGAAGAAGGACAAAACACTCCACACACACAATATGCACACGTACTTACACACACACACAAGCATGGACACACACAATGAAAGCACACATTTAAGATAAAGGAGAGAGAAACACAGTTCAAATATTAAACCGACTTTAAATTCCTATATGCAATATTAATAATGTAAAACTTTAAAATGTGTATTCTAATACAGCCCCTCCAGCCAGGCAAATAGTGCAAACGGTGGTGAGTATAATAATGAAAGAGCAGTTGTTCATCTCTCATTTGTGAACAAATCAGAATCGCATCGCAAGTGAATCGTTACATCTCCACATCTCAATGGTCATATAAAGAGTAAATACAATATAAAAACACTGAATCCATGGAAATCCTGATTACTTTCTGAGAAATTGTTATCAAAGTTTTTACTTGCATACAAAATTGTATTAAACATATATACAATGATATACTTTTTGTTCAGGGCTTCCCAACACGTTTGGAGGTTATGACGAGACTCCTGATGTTACAGCCTCACACATCAAAGTAAAATTCATCATTTTAATGGTCTCTGAGGTCTCTGAGGTTCATCTCCTGAAGGGTTCTGATGTGTTTTCTTTTGCAGGAGTTTGCTGCAGATGGGCTGGTGAATGTTGTTGGCGGCTGTTGTGGAACGACACCTGATCACATCCGGTGAGAGATTCACACCTGCAGAGTTTAAGCTCAGTGTTTGTGTGTGTTTATACTGTGTGTTTGTGTGTGTTTATACTGTGTGTTTGTGTGTTTAAACTGTGTCTGTGTTTAAACTGTGTGTGTGTTTATACTGTGTGTGTGTTTAAACTGTGTGTGTGTTTATACTGTGTGTGTGTTTAAACTGTGTGTGTGTTTATACTGTGTGTGTGTTTAAACTTGTATTTAAACTGTGTGTGTTTATACTGTGTGTGTGTTTATACTGTGTGTGTGTTTATACTGTGTGTGTGTTTAAACTGTGTGTGTGTTTATACTGTGTGTGTGTTTATACTGTGTGTGTGTTTAAACTGTGTGTGTGTTTATACTGTGTGTGTGTTTATACTGTGTGTGTGTTTAAACTGTGTGTGTGTTTATACTGTGTGTGTGTTTATACTGTGTGTGTGTTTAAACTGTGTGCGTGTTTAAACTGTGTGTGTGTTTAAACTGTGTGTGTTTATACTGTGTGTGTGTTTATACTGTGTGTGTGTTTAAACTGTGTGCGTGTTTATACTGTGTGTGTGTTTATACTGTGTGTGTGTTTAAACTGTGTGTGTGTTTATACTGTGTGTGTGTTTATACTGTGTGTGTGTTTAAACTGTGTGTGTGTTTAAACTGTGTGTGTGTTTAAACTGTGTGTGTTTATACTGTGTGTGTGTTTATACTGTGTGTGTGTTTATACTGTGTGTGTGTTTAAACTGTGTGTGTGTTTATACTGTGTGTGTGTTTATACTGTGTGTGTGTTTATACTGTGTGTGTGTTTAAACTGTGTGTGTGTTTAAACTGTGTGTGTGTTTATACTGTGTGTGTGTTTATACTGTGTGTGTGTTTAAACTGTGTGTGTGTTTAAACTGTGTGTGTGTTTAAACTGTGTGTGTGTTTAAACTGTGTGTGTGTTTAAACTGTGTGTGTGTTTAAACTGTGTGCGTGTTTATACTGTGTGTGTGTTTAAACGGTGTGTGTGTTTAAACTGTGTGTGTGTTTAAACTGTGTGTGTGTTTATACTGTCTGTGTTTATACTGTGTGTGTTTATACTGTGTGTGTTTATACTGTGTGCGTGTTTATACTGTGTGCGTGTTTATACTGTGTGCGTGTTTATACTGTGTGTGTGTTTATACTGTGTGTGTGTTTATAATGTGTGTGTGTTTATACTGTGCGTGTTTAAACTGTGCGTGTTTAAACTGTGCGTGTTTAAACTGTGCGTGTTTAAACTGTGCGTGTTTAAACTGTGCGTGTTTAAACTGTGCGTGTTTAAACTGTGTGTGTGTTTAAACTGTGCGTGTTTAAACTGTGCGTGTTTAAACTGTGCGTGTTTAAACTGTGCGTGTTTAAACTGTGCGTGTTTATACTGTGTGTGTGTTTATACTGTGCGTGTTTAAACTGTGCGTGTTTAAACTGTGCGTGTTTAAACTGTGCGTGTTTAAACTGTGCGTGTTTAAACTGTGCGTGTTTATACTGTGCGTGTTTAAACTGTGCGTGTTTAAACTGTGCGTGTTTATACTGTGCGTGTTTAAACTGTGCGTGTTTAAACTGTGCGTGTTTAAACTGTGCGTGTTTAAACTGTGCGTGTTTAAACTGTGCGTGTTTAAACTGTGCGTGTTTAAACTGTGCGTGTTTATACTGTGCGTGTTTAAACTGTGCGTGTTTAAACTTTGCGTGTTTATACTGTGCGTGTTTATACTGTGCGTGTTTAAACTGTGCGTGTTTATACTATGCGTGTTTAAACTTTGTGTGTTTAAACTGTGTGTGTGGGTTTTAGGGCGATTGCAGAAAGTGTGCGTCACATCAAGCCCAGAGTTCCTGCTAAAGAAGTTTTTAATGAGTTCATGCTCCTGTCAGGTCTGTCCGCTCATCATGGTCCTAACACACACTCAACATGTGTCAATACAAGTGTTGCATGATTGTTTCCACGTGTGTGTACCTTTTGAAGTAAATTTCATGTGTGTTCAGGGTTGGAGCCGTTCCGGATCGGGCCGTACACAAACTTTGTTAACATTGGCGAGCGCTGTAATGTTGCTGGATCACGAAAGTTTGCCAAACTCATCATGTCCGGAAATTACGAGGTAAATCACAGTCAGATTAGAATGTTTTGTGTGATCGTATCACATTCATTGTGTGTGTGTGTGTGTGTAGGAAGCTCTGAGCATCGCTAAGACTCAGGTGGAGATGGGCGCTCAGGTTCTGGACATCAACATGGATGAAGGGATGCTGGACGGAGTTGCTGCCATGACTCGCTTCTGTAACCTCATCGCCTCTGAGCCGGATATCTCTAGGGTGACCTGAAACATTACACACAGATAAAATAAATGTCTAAATAATTATAATATACAGTACACACATATATATTATGTATATATATATATATATGTAATGTTTATATACATATATTTATATAAATATTATATATATATTTATTATATACATTTTTACAATTTTTATGGTTACAAAGCAGCTGTACATGAGACATATTGATTCAAAGCAAAACAATTAAAGTTGTACCTGTAAAAACAAGAAAAATATGAAAACACAGAAGACATATATTATATTATATGTATATATATATATATCTATACATATATATATATATATATATATATATATATATATGTAATGTTTATATACATTTTAATATTTATATAAATATTATATATATATTTATTATATAATTTTTTCCCCTTAAAATTACACCTGCATGTGTGTGCATTAATACATACATGATCATTATTCACGGTATACACATAAATCATGTAAACAAAAACTTTAATTTAGCTTTGATTAGTCACGTCTAACACAAATATATGTATATGTCGTTGTCGGAATTGCCTCTCTGACCTTTGACCTGTTCATCCAGGTGCCCCTGTGTATCGACTCATCAAACTTTGCGGTCTTAGAGGCGGGGCTTAAGTGCTGTCAGGGGAAATGCATTGTCAACAGCATCAGTCTGAAAGAGGGCGAGGACGAATTCCTGAAGCGGGCCAGACGAATCCGTCGCTATGGTGCTGCTGTGGTCGTCATGGCGTTTGATGAGGAGGGGCAGGTGGGTGAAATCCATTCGTTTGATGTGTTCATCATCTTTTTATTAACAAGGTCATCGTCACCTGTTCATTATTCTCCACAGAGGGTGAACGTGAACATTCGGGGCCATTTTATCGGGAGATTTTAAAGTCCCAGTGAAATAAAACATGACAATGCCTATTTTTTCATGAAATATTGCAGCGTTTATTGTAAATAGTCGAACAAAGTGAGTCGTTCTCTTTTAAAAATCTTCCGTTAAAATCTGAAAATGCACTTCCTTCCTGTAATGACTATCCATCTTAAATGACACATGTTAGATGGCATGGGTGGAGCATCTGTTAACTCCTCCCCTTCAACACTCAATCAGCTGCCAATTCCATTTCAAAATGCTATCCAATCAAATCGCAGAGAAAGACGAAAGCCACGCCCACTACTTTTTTCAAAATACGGAAGTAAAAACGATCGCAACTTCCGGTTCACTTTGAGTTTAAATCTTCAGCGGATGAAATGACATGAAATGTCTCGACGTGTTTTCACAGGCAACAGAAATCGATCAGAAGGTGAAGATCTGCTCCCGGGCGTTTAACCTCCTCATCAGCAAGGTGGGCTTTAACCCCAACGACATCATATTTGACCCCAACGTCTTGACCATCGGCACAGGAATGGAGGAGCACAACATATACGCCATCAATTTCATGAGAGCCACCAGAATCATAAAGGTTTGTCACATTCATCACCGCTGGAATGTTTCCGAGGCTTCTGCTCGTCTCACACGTGTGTTATTCTGTGTGTGTGTGTATGTGTGTGTGTTTAGGAGAGTCTGCCGGGTGCCCGGGTCAGTGGAGGTCTCTCTAACCTCTCGTTCGCCTTCAGAGGGATGGAGGTCATCAGAGAGGCCATGCACGGAGTCTTTCTGTATCACGCTATCAAGGTAACACGTGACAGTGAAACTTCACATTTGTTTCGTCTGTGTTGGATGATTCTCAGTGTGTGTATCTGTGTGTGTGTGTGTTCAGGGTGGCATGGACATGGGCATCGTAAACGCCGGCAGTCTGCCCGTGTATGATGACATTGATAAAGAACTTCTGCTGTTGTGCGAGAATCTCATATGGAACCTTGACCCGGACGCCACTGAGAAACTCCTGCTGTACGCTCAGGTGCCCGCGCTCGACCAGTTGTGTGATGATGTGTGTGTGTGTGTGTGTCTCTTGTCTAATGTGTGGTTATTTGCAGAATAATGCTAAAGGAGGAAAGAAAGTGATTCAGACGGACGAGTGGCGAGAGAGCAGTGTGCAGGAGAGACTGGAGTACGCGCTCATAAAGGTCGGTGCGTGATGTTCTCTAATGAAGGTCATAGATGAAATGTGTTCAGTGTTTTACTCAAAACTTCCTGTGTGTGTGTGTGTGTGATATGTCAGGGTATAGAGAAGTATGTGGTGGAGGACACCGAGGAGGCGCGCTCTCAGATGGACCTTTATCCACGACCGCTGCACGTCATCGAGGGTCCGCTCATGAACGGGATGAAAACAGTTGGAGATCTGTTCGGAGTGGGCAAGATGTTTTTACCTCAGGTACCCACAGACCCACGGCGATCCCACTGTCCCATGAGAGGTTTGATAGGGCGGCCGGTGATGATGTCATCTGTGTTTGTGTGCTC
>CM056456.1:35000-37500 GCA_029783895.1 Triplophysa bombifrons
CAACAACAATTTCACCTTTTTTTATAATAGTCACTTATTATCGCCTCACTTCTTGACTGACTCTGAAATGATTTATTCTGTGATTCATCCGTCTAATTCCCTCCTTTCTATCAGCCTACTCTGATCTGATTGATCAGATGGTGTAGTCTGCTGTGATTGGTCTACCGCGTACAGCGTCGCAAATGGAACGTAGGCGGGAATTAACACGGGTTGACGCAAATCCGCCCCGGAACTGAAATGAGAACGACAGACTCATTCGTGTGATTCAGAGTCGACTCCTATTTTCTCAAACCAATAACTCTGTGATTCATTCACTTTTGAATTTACAACTCGCTTACACTCACACACAGGAACATTACACACTGCATGAAATGCAACTTTGAGGACTTGTAATAGATACCCTTGAAATGTCACAAACCTACAGTTGAATGTTAGAGATTGAAACTCTTGGAGGAGAGAGAGAATGAAGTGCCTTGTGTTTGTCTTCTTGTGGGACAGGTGGAGGATTACGCCTGTCGGAAACAGATGGAGGTGTCAGAGGTGGAGAGATGGCTGGGTCCGATCCTCGGCTACGATACAGATTAAATCACCGCACTTCAGACGGACTGAAACCTGACAAATCTCACTTCTCTCAAGTCTCTCACTTTTACTTGCAGATGAGACTTCAGAGAAATGTGACTTCTCATTATGGAGTGTCGTGTCGTGTCGTTTTGGACGGTTTGCTTCAGATTTGTCTATTTGGCTCTGAGGGTCCTTTTCAACTTTACACTTTATACTACAGACATGTCTGTTCAAATGATTTTTTAATTAGATTTCAGTTTTTAATTGTATAAAAGAAGAGCACTTGTAGTTTTGTTTTAGCTGGATTTTATAAGGAATGAGAAAGAAAGTGAGAGGGAGACTGTAATGATTTCTCTTACAGGCTTGTGTCATATAAACCCATAATATGCTACTGATAGTTTCAGTATTAATTTAATTCTGTACGTGTTGCACATTGAATCGTTGCTCATTTTAAAGAACAAGAAATGTGAGTTCATAGTCATCAGGGTTACGTCATCTATTACGTTATGTTTATCTTTATAATTTCAAATCGGTCATGTCCACTCAAAGACATCAATTCAATTTTTTGTTTTGATTTCAAACTCTTGTGGCCTTTTACACACAATACACTACACAATCTGTTTAGTTATGGTTTAACTGTGGTAAAAACTACATGTTTGCTGTTCTCTGTTCAGATGAACCCTGAAAGATGAGTATTATCAGATTAAACCTCTTGTGTGTTTGATCTGATTATGTTGCGTGTTATTCTTCTGTCTGAAACACAACACTGATGTCACATGGTGATGGGGCTCGTGGTTATTGTGTAGAAATATCACAAAATCAAGGTTTCACCTGTGCCTTCACAACTTCATCCTGATCATCACGGTCTTCATCGCTGTACAGGTTTGGATGTCTTTATCTGTGAAAACACAGTGAATATGCAAATGAATGTAATGTAGTGAAAGAAATCTGTGACAATCTTCCACAAGGAGAATAGAGAGAGACATCTCAATGATATTTTGAATAGAAACCACAAGACCTCACAGATCAAAACAATTGAACAGGTTATGTTATAGACATTATTTAGAGGGTTTGAAGGTGATATTTGGTGCCATTTAAAACAAACATTTAATTTGAATCCTACTTCTGTCACTCAAATGTTTTTCATTTACACTTTATTCTTAAAAAAAACGTCCTATAATTACATTTTATATTCAAGTATCAAATGTTCGGGGGTTTTTCCATTACCGACCCTGAACCAATATTAAACTCCATCGTCTGATCAAATGTTCCCGGTCCAGCAGCATCAGCAACAGTGGTGCTGTAGAGGGCGTCATGACGCAGCAGACGCTCATCTGCGTAACTCCGCCCTCTAAGTATGTCAGCCGTCTAATCAGCGCGCGACAGGATACACCCGTTACGCGGCTCGAGCATCCGCGCTTCATCTGTCCGGCCAGACTCTCCGAACCCGCGCCGAACCATGACGGACGGCGGAGAAGCCGAGGATGAGATCCAGTTCTTACGGACCGTGAGTACACGCGCTCGTGTGTGTTTGTGCGCGCGCGGGACTGCAGTGGTCCTGATGCTGCGGTGGTCAGTCACCGGCATCAGTCTGCGCATCACTCTGCGCTGCTGTGGATGTGTTGCTCGTGGGTGGCTCGTGGGATCAGCCCTGAACTGCTCTGTTATTTCAGCCCTGTGCAGTGCGTATGTCAGGTGCATGATGAACACGTACAAGTGTGTGTGTGTGTGTGTGTGTGTGTGTGTGTGAATATAAAGTGAATATGAAGCTCCACTGCAGTCGGACAGCATCAGCAGGGTCTGTTTAGTGTGATGTAATGCTGCAAAAATACTGCAGAAATGCACATTATTACAGTGAAAATGTTGGATTGCATGGGTTCTTCAGCAGCCAGTAATGCAACATAATCAGAACATTAGAAACACAGGTCACAAATTAAAC
>CM056456.1:42500-50000 GCA_029783895.1 Triplophysa bombifrons
TAAACCACAAAACTACATTACAGTTTAAACTATATTAAAGAGTTCAACACATTCTCATGATGTCCAGTGCCCTGCAAGAGCAGACATGACACATTTGTGTTAGATTCACACGTGTCGTGTGAAGTATTGATAACAGTAGCAGGTGTGTGTGTGTGTGTGTCTGTGTGTGGTGTTGTTGGTTATTAATGAGTGTTGTGTCACATTTGGCTTTATACGCTGCTGTTTGTTTAGAAGGTTCCTCCATCCTTCACACGGGTCAGATGTAATGATGCGTAAGTGAGACGATTTATCAAAACCTGCATCAGTCAACATCAGCTGGAGCACTTTCATCAGAACCACATGCTTCACATCGACCAATCAGCTGCCTCCACACCGTCATGTGCTCAGCCTGGTTTATGATAGAAAATGATAGGAATCCATCACCTCCTGTGTGTTTTATTGAGAACAGTAACAAGCGTTTAAACGTGAGCAGGAGTATATAACGCACTTTGTCCATAACTTCAGATACAATCTTCTTCCAATGCTTCAAAATAAATGTAAAGCAGGACTTTGATTGGATGATGAGAAGTGTCTCTCAATGACACGTGCTTGGAGGGGAGGGGCTTGATGATGTCAGTTTGTAAACTATAATAGGACATCATGGCTGTAGAATTGAATGGATTAGGTCACATATGAGGAAAGTTCATTGACACTTTCACACTGAAATGGGTGAAGTCCTGAAATATGTTCTTATTTCTTTGAATGTTTTGCCGTCTGTTGTCTCACTCCATTGATCCTTCATTCATCCTCCAGTGACCGTGATCAGTGAACATGAGAGTGTGATGTGTCTTTATTTCCTCTCTGCAGTGCTCTTATGTAATGGGATTGATCTGTGGGGGAATGTTCTAGTGCACCAAAGGAACTGAGCTGAAGAGAATTATCGCCTCTCCTCCTTCTCTCACCGCTCGGAGAAGTGACTCATATTCATGTGTGTGTGTGTGTGTTTGTGTGCGGCTGTGTGTCCGGTGTGTGTGCGCGCGCGCGTGTGTTTGTGTGTCTATGTGTGTGTTTGTGATAGTTTTGCGCATGTGTGTGCGCGTGTATTTGTTTTGTGTGTGGGCACGTGTTTGTGTGTCTATGTGTGTGTTTGTGTGTGTTTGTGTGTGTGTAGGTCAATCTGGTCACATTGTGACATGTAGACGCTTGAATATTATGTGGAATTATATTTTCTTCTTTGTCTTTAAATGTGAATATTGTGTGTCATGATGAGCTCGTGTTTGACAGATATACGGTGAATATTTATTGAACAAAAATAAAGAAGTTGTTTGTTAGCTGGACTTTGAGGTCTTGACTTCTAAACACTTGGATGGTAAAAGTCTCGAGAACCTTGTGCTGAAACACGCAGCTGAAGTTGATTTTTGTCACAAGATTATTCTGATCCGAACAAGGTTTTTAATCTGTCACAGTTTAACACAACTTTCCAAAGAGACGGCTGTAGATTGAATTATAGTAACAAGATGAAGAATTTCTCTTTCATGGAAAAGTCTTTGAACGTCCACCTGGGCTGTGAGCAGAAGATGACATTCATGCTCTTCTTCCGGTGAGAGGAGTCGTGTCAAAATGACTCACATTTAACACAAATATACTAGAAAAATACTCATCTGAAGCTCAAACAAAAGCTTCACAAGCCCACATTTACTCTGTATTTTACTCTTGTTCTCACTGGAATACTATTACTATTTGTATTAATAGTATCTGTTCTGATTGTGTTTGTGTCATCAGCACAGCATCGTTACCCTCAGGACACAACAAACACATATTGTGTGCGTCATGGATGTCAGAATCATTGTATGTGAGTGGGACAGACCGAACAGTAGGCTCCCATTCAAATTTAATATCAGATATCAATTATATATTTCTTATATGTTAAAAATCTTATTTCAGATATTAGAAATGCAATTCTAAATAGTAGAAAAACATAATTTTTGATATCTAAAAACATTTCAAATAATCATAATATTAAAATATTTAATGACTTTGTAAAAGTTACTTTTTAAAGAAACGTATGGTACACTGACATCTAGCGGTTGAGATTGGTATCGCAGTCCAAATTCAAAATATTGGAGAGACAAGTTTAGCAAAGTAACACTTCTTCTGGGTTGCTTTTGATTGTTATATTGTTATATCCTTCACTAATGTTCATGTTTGTGTAGTGTTCTAGATCACACACACACACTGATGAGGGTTCTCGTAAAACGGCACTTGTCTTGTGTTTGAGCAGAAGGTAGAGTTTGAGAGATTTGTTCAGATCTCACACAGGTACACACAGGGATGACCTCACAGGTGTGTGTGTGTGTTGTGTAACAGTGTGCTTTAAAGATTTCCCTCCTACATGTGTTCAGCGAGATTCAATCTCTTGAGTGCTCTACATCTCGTACAGTCCTGAAATATCCACTGAAAACACTTCAGTAAAGTACCTGAAAGTACAATGGTATTATTAGGATATATGTCGGCGTAACATGTAAACACTATGGTATTAATGTGGTCATCATTCAGCCCTGTGGTGTGGTATCTTCCTCTCACTTGTGTAAGTGTTTTCAGTCCTCTCTTTGTTTTATTTTTTTATTTGCAGTATGTAGTGTACGGTAAGGGCACTATCTGTGAGTTACTGCTTATGTAAAATGTTGTGGATTAATTTTAGTATGGATGGTGTCTATGTTTGCATTAGACAACAAAACAGCGCACAAGGTTTTGGATCAGAGACTCATTTTGTGAAATCATGTGAAAGGGCTGGATGATATATATCGCGATTCACACTAATTATACATGTCTATATCGATTCTCAAATCGATTATATGTTTTATGTACAGCTCTTCTGTGTACTATAGCAGTTTAATCAGTAGGAAGGACCGCTCCTCTGCTCGATCTAAAATCACTACGAGATTGAGTCGTCTATAACGTCTATTTGAAAGCAACACTCGTCTATCATCATCACTATAAATCAACTTTATTATCGTGAAAAAACCTGAAATGTTTTGAAGAACAGTGATAGAATATGACCACAGGCATTTCTTGGAACTAATTGTTCTTCTTCTGTTTCCCATATTTTGAGTTTCTGCGTTAGAGCGCCCTCTGGCTTTCGGTTGTGGTGGCATTTAACCATAAAGCCCATTGCACATTGAATCTGAAATTAGCATCCGAAATTTCCGCACGTTAAAAAATAAATGTGAAATCACGTTGTGTTAATGACATTTACTCACTGCCTCCGATATTTTCATACGTCATAAATTTGGACCGGTTTCGATTTTCTGCGTTTTTGCACCCGTAGCAAGCATCTTGAGTGGCCTTTTTTAACAATTCAGAGACATCGTACAAACGAGAGCCAAATACGAACAAACGCATACAAATATTTCAGACTGTATGTGCAAAGACCTTAAGTCATTGAGAAATGGAGAGCAGAAGAATCGTACGATATGTCGCCCAAACTGATGTTTAGAGGCTGGAGAACAGTGGCAGTGCGAGGGTGAGGGTGATATCTAGTTTACTTCATACAAAATATTTCAAACTCTTCTGAAAATATCTGAAAACATATTTTAATTGTGCTTTACTTCCCCTTGGCTGCTTTAGTCAGTGACCTCCTCATGACAATTCATCATGGTTTCACTATAGTAAAAGTGTAGATACCATGGTTTTTGGTGGATTTGATAACCTTTTCCCAACATAGTGTTACCACAATATGGCTAAACTTTGGTATAATTTGCAGCAACGTAGATTTGTCTTGTACAGATGACATCAGATGGTCAGTAGGTGACATCATGTGACTCTGGATCCAGCTGTTGAACTCATCTGTCCTTCATGTGATCAAACAACATCAGTATTTTCTGAAGTGTTTTGGGTGTTTGTCTGGACATTTATGAGTGGTGTTGAGGTGTTCCGAGTGTCAGGTATTGATTTACTTTTGTTTTTGTGGGAGGTTGAGAGGGTTTTCAAACAGTGAAAGTCAAAGACTGCTTTATTGTCAATTCTGCCACTTGTACCGTTAGAGTTGCCAACTGTCCCCCAACTTCATTTTTTCATCTTAGAAACATCGCATGATAGCGCCCCATGTTATCTTTCTCGCTGGCTGAAAAACTGATTCATAAATTTCTCTTCTCTGGCATCGACTATCGTAATGCTGTGCTTTCTGGGGTTTCTAAATCTACCATAAACAAATTGCAATCCTGACAAGGTCCAGGACAAGTGAGCACATCACTCCCATCACTTGTGAAGTCATTGCACTGGCTCCCGGTCAGGTTTCACATCGATTTTAAAATTCTCATGTACACCTACAAGGCCTTGCATGGTTTAGCGCCACAATTTTTGTCTTAACTTTAACTGCATAAACGCCAAGACGCAATCTTTGCTCTTCTGATTCAGACTTTTTAATTGTTCCTTCAACGCCTTTACGTTCTACAGGTGACTGGGCTTATTCTTCTTTTGCTCCCGAACTCAGGAATGCTCTTCCCACTGAGATCAGACATACTGACTCTTTTACTATTTTTAAATCTATTCTTAAATCTTATTTTTTTAGGCAAGCATTCAAGTGATTACTATTACTATTTTTATAATTATAATTTGTTTTTTACTTTAATGTATGCTTTGTTTACTTTTCTATTTTGTATTTTATCTAAATGTCTCTGTGAAGCGCTTTGAGATGCAGCTTTTAAAGTCGCTATATAAAATAAAGTTTATTAATATTATTACAGTATTAGCCGGGACATCCCGTATATTGAGCCTGTCTGATTAGTCCCGTCTATTGACTGTTCTGCTGATCTAACCACGGTTTGAAACAACAGTTGGTGCTGCATCACGTGGTGATCACGACACTTGAGAATGAAATGACCTCATATCATCTCCTCACATGTCATCGATATGTCATCTAATCAAATGTAAATGTGGCTTTGATTCTGAAACGTTAAAGCAGTCGCTCACAAGCTCCCTCAAAGCTCTGTGTCAAACACACTTTCACGAAAACACACACAAAGATTCGCGCATGAGTGTTGCGATTTTTACCAACTTTTTTGACAAAAAAGTGCATGTGTAACGGAGGCAAGCTAGTGAAGTGCTGTGCAGTATGTAAACGTCACTCGGCCTCAAGGACACTCTAGCGACAGACGCTAGATACTGCTGTCTTTAGCCTCCTCGCTAGAGCGCCCGACTCCCATGCCGGACCGACCTAGTTAGAGGCCCGCTTGGAGCGGTGCGGAGCGTTCCGGTTACACATGGCTACCTGAAAGTAGTTTGTCATCCAGATGGAGGAGTAGCTTACTGTTTTATTAATTCATGTCTGAAAACAAAAAAGGATAATAGGCTAAATGAGGAAAACAGCTTTATTGTGCGTTTAGTTGTGATCAAATATTACAATACTGTATGTAACAACGCAATGACGTTATGCATATGCTAATTAGCACTGCTTTACAGGTCAAATGTTGTCCGTATTCAAAGTGACAAAGCTGGCAACACTATGTACTGTACAAACATATAGAGGATTGAAATTGCGTGACTCTCACACCATTGGTGCATACAAATAACACTGACACGATATGAAAATGTATAAAAAAATAAATACAACCTCATGTCGTGTCAATCACATTTACACACCGCCTCCAATATTATCATACGTCATAGAAAACGTCAGTAAAACATTCTGACTGGGTTCACTTCTATCGTTTTTTTTAAGCGTTTTGACAATTCAGAGACACTTTACAAACGAGCGCCAAATACGAAAAACACTTACGAAAATTTCAGACTGTCTGTGCAAAAAACTTTGGGTTTTAGTAGTGGGTATTATTTCTGTTTTATCAACATTCATTTCTGAGTGAGATTGAATCATACATGTAGAGCCTCTGTGAACGTGTTTGAACCAGTTTCTGTGTCTCACATTACTTCAACTTTAACTTAACTTAAGCTTTCCTGTAGCTCAGTGGTAAGAGCATTGTGTTAACAACGCAAGGTTGTGGGTTTAATCCCAGGGGATTGCACATACCTATTTAAAATGTATAGGATAATGCAATGTCTGCCAAATGCCTAAATGTAAATGTTAACTGACATCAACTCAATCAGAAAATACAGTAAAATAGTATTAATATAAATATGATCTACTTTGTTTAGAAAATATAGAAAATCCAAACTAGTTGTAGCTTGAATCTGTGAAGATGATTGGTCAGCATCTGTATATGATGTGTGGACCCACCCGTCACACTATCTGCAATGCAGCTCAACCATGTCTGCCAGCTCTCTCTCTCTCTCTAAAAAGTGTAGTAAACATGTGTTGATGGATGATAGATATATGTATAACCACATGCACTATGGTCATTTGTGTTGACCATATGGTTTCTGTCATGAATTACCCCCCCACCCAAGTTTGAGTAATTTTTTGGGATGGTGTATCCTTTAAGAAATGATATATTATAGAGAACATCAATAAATGAAGAAAAGTTTTAATGTGAGGATGTGTGATCCTCAGCATCATATTAATGCATTTGTGTGATGTGTGTGTTTCACAGAGACAGGTGTCTCACTTCAGGTTGTGTTGATGGATGATGATGATGAGGCACATTCATGTTGATGATTGTGACATCCGGCAATGAGATGAGAGCATGACACATGATGTATCTGATGGTGATCTAGTGAGGAAGTGACATCAGCAAACACAAACCCTAGAGACTTTCCACTCATTATCTTAATGTGTAATGTTTTAAAAAATGTATCAGACGACACTGACTGTGTGCGTTTGTGTGTGGATGCTGCTGGAGGCAGTAGGCATTTGTTTTCTAGAATACGACAACAGGCAGATGGAGCCACATAGAATATTAATGAAGACCTCAATCATTGTGTGTGTGTGAGTGTGTGTCAGTGAGGTGACTGATGCTTGTGTCGCACTGATCCATGTGTTGTGTTTCTTTTGCTTCATCTCTGTTTCATGACATAACTTGATTAAAGGCTTCGCTCCCAGTTAAATCTTTTATATCTGGAGGAGCTCACACACACTCCAGATACACACAAATGCACTAATACACAACAGATACAAACACATGCAAAAACACACAGCCAACACCAGACACAACAGGTACACATACAATACACACACACATACTGTAACACCAGACATACAGTACTGAATACACACTCCATCACAAACACATAACCACAGATATGTCAGAGAAACACACAAAACAGACACACACACAACACACAACACACACAAACACACACAGGCTCAAGTGAGATAACAGATCTATGGTGGTGAGACAGGTGATCACATATGAAATGTAATTCACATGTAATTAATTAATAAATGTGAGGTGTGGTTTGTGTTGTTGATGTGTGTTTGATGTATATTCAGTGGTTTTTCAGCCCCCAGAGTTGTTATTTATTTCTATGTAAATGTAATTAGGAAACATGACTGAAGGCTGACTCTGTGTGTGTGTGTGTGTGTGTGTGTGTGTGTGTGTGTGTGTGTGTGTGTGTGTGTGTGTGTGT
>CM056456.1:65000-75000 GCA_029783895.1 Triplophysa bombifrons
TAGGAAAAATCATGCACTGAAAATAAATCAAATGCTTTAAAAACTTGAGGAGAGACCTCACATGGGTATTTAAACAACCAAATGTTGAGATATGTGTTGTTAGTAGAGTAAAAACATCATTTATTTCATGACAAATGGGACATTTTCACAGAATCGCCCCACAGTATGTTTCTCCCTTTACACTTTCAGAACAAATGTAAGACATCATAAACTGTAAGTGTTGTCAGTAAAGCCAAAGAGAATGAGTTCTTCAGTTGAAACACTGAAAGAGTTTACAGTCAAGCCTCTTCTGGATGTGTTCTCTGCTCTGACCCTGATGTTGAATACTGTATATAGGACACTGAGCATGTGAATGTGGCGATGACGGATAACTTCTAAAACTTTCTCAAAGAGCTTGTGTGCATCCCTGCAGGAACACCTGCTCGAGCTGAGCTGGATTCTCTTCTGAACATCACTTCAGCATTCACTTTGGTTCATAAATATGCTTTGTTAAGGCATGTTTGTGTTTTTGTGTAAAATAAATAAACGACCTGCATCCCAAATAATATAAAAGAAATATCAGTCAGATCAGTCAGTGCAGGATGAGTCATCATTATAGAGGACATGATCAATGTGATGACCAGTGTTGGGCAAGTTACTCTGAAAAAGTAATTAATTACTAGTTACTAATCACATTTTCATTTGTGTTTCAATTAAAACATGTAATACTAATGACTTATTAATCAACCTTGATTAGTTCAGTGATTGAAGGATAGACACGAATCAACTCTTATACAAATGTGAGAATTATACATTAAAGCACAGATCTTAAAGTTAGACTTTGAATTTTGATGTCAATTCCACTATTGTATAATTACACAGTATTAAGTTTAATGACATCAGAAGTAATTAATTAAATTACAGAAAAAACAAGAGTAATCCCTTACTTTATTTTTTCAAGGGAAAAGTAATTAAATTACAGTAAATCATTACTTCGTAACTAGTTACACCAACACTGATGATAACAGAGATGAAAGCAACAGCACAACCTGATCTTATGATATTCCATAACTACAGTATTTTATGAGGTGGCTGATCTTTATGATCAAAAACAAATTTATCTGAAATAGCCGAGTTGTAAAATGTGTCAAAACATCCATGAATGAAAATGTTATTTTAAAAAGGTTTTTTCACTTCTGTGTTTTTGTGGTTATATGGTTTCATGTAGAAAAATATATATATATGTTCTCATGAACCACAGCAACAGAAGGAACGAGATGCTTTATTTTGTGACCGTCATCATGCGCCACTGATGATGCCATGAGATCCGTTCTGTAATCTCAGGTCATTACGCAACGTCTGACCCGGTCAACACCGGAGGCTTTCGGATACCCATGAAGCTTTTAATTACACTCGGCAGGACGTCCGCTCTGAAAGAACGCACCCATTTCTTTACTCTCTCACCAGCAGAGTTCTGAACCGTCCGGCTAAAAATAATCTGCCATCTCTGGAGCTGGAACCGTTTCATCAAAGTGACATTATGGGGTCGGGGCCAAATTCTAGAGCAACACGCTTTCTTCTCTTGACCTGCTTCCTACGGAACGGCCATCATAGAGGTTTGTGAATCTGGCAGACGTGATATGATCATGTTTGGGGTTTCTGTCTGCGTGCAGGTGGAGCGGCAGTCACACTCGCTGGGGTCAGCCGTTTCGGTTGCGTCACGTGACCACCGGCAAATATCTCAGCATGATGGACGATCAAGGACTCCTGCTGATGGACAAAGAGAAAGCAGATGTCAAGTCCACGGCCTTCTGCTTCCGCTCCTCAAAAGTGAGACAAGGCTCCAAACGCAGAAAGATTCTTTTGTTGACATCATCAGTGTTACCCATGATTCTCTGTCACGCGCCTGCAGGAGAAGCTGGACTTTGGCCTGAGGAAGGAGGTGGATGGGATGGGGGTTCCTGACATCAAATACGGCGACTCCGTCTGCTACATCCAGCACGTGGACTCCGCCCTCTGGCTTACCTACCAATCGGTGGACGCCAAGTGTGCTCGCATGGGCGGAGTTCAGAGAAAGGTCTGAATCTGACATCAGCTGATTACTTCAAATTATAGCTTAAATCCTTCATGAATGTTTAAAAATGTGAAATAATAACATTTGAAATCAATAATAACCGTGAACTTGTTTTAGATCAAAGTATTTTGAAGGATATACTTTAATCTCCTGTGCTTCTATATGAAACATTCCTGAGGTGATTTACAGACACGTACAGTATGAAACATTCACAGTATCACACGGAGGAGACCACGCAGAGATGGACAGATGGACTCGATCTGTGTGTGTGTGTGTACAGCATGAGTCAGTGTGTGTGTCTCAGTTTGTGTTTGGATTTTTGATGAAATGTTCAGTTCAGGTGTATGTGTGTGTTTTAGGCCATCATGCATCATGAAGGTCACATGGATGATGGTTTGACGCTCTCACGGTCACAACACGAAGAGTCTCATACAGCCAGAGTCATTCGCAGTACTGTATTCCTCTTCAACCGCTTCATCAGGTTGGACACGCAAGCACACACACACACACACTATACGCACAAACACACACACAGTATACGCATGCACACAAACACGCACACAAACATGCACACAAACACACACACACACTACACGCACACAAACATACACACTATACACAAACACACACACACACACAGTATACGCATGCACACAAACACGCACACACAAACATACACACTATACACAAACACACACAGTATACGCATGCACACAAACACACACACACACTACACGCACACAAACATACACACTATACACAAACACACACACACACAGTATACGCATGCACACAAACACGCACACACAAACAAAAATGTATTTGTTTTTGTCTCTATGTTTTAAGAAAAAGGCTGTTGTGATCTCTTTGAATTAGGGATTCTGATTCTAATTTCAGTTTCCCTTAAAGCAAAAGTTTACCCAGAATTTCACTCATTTTCTCGTCCTTATATCCCTTTAAAACCACAAACACAAATGTGACCTCAAAAATAACACATAGTGACACAGGTGACAACCAAAAAACACCATTAAAGAGTGATGAATGAAATCCACAAGACATGAACTGCATTTCAAGACAATCTTAATCTTAAAATCAATTCTGAACCTAACAAGAACCCAATGAAGAGACCAAAAATGGGAGTAATATGTTCCAACTTTCGTGTTCCCGTTAGCAAACGAGCTGCAGCATTCTGAACCATCTGCAGTCTGGTGAGGGAGGCCTGGCTAATGCCTACATACAGCCCATTGCAGTTGTCAAGACGGGACAAAATAAAAATGTGTATAAAACTTTCAAAGTCTTTAAGAGACAGAAAACATTTAACCCATATGCCTCAACTGGATTTTTTTTTATTTAATTACCAGATTAATCTGTTTGTCCATTTAAAATCATTTTCCATCAAAACACCCAAGTATTTTACAGAAGGCTTCACAAATGGTTTTAAAACAACCAAGTCCAGGTCAGGAGCCCCACAGGCGCCCCCTGGTTTAAGCAGTATAACCTTCGACTTGTCCTCGTTAAATTTGAGAAAATGTACAGTCATCCAGGCTTTTATTTCCTCAAGGCTACACAAACTTGGCACTATAGAGTTAGTATGTTTCAATGGCAGATACAGTTGTGTTTTATCTGCAAAGCAATGGAACCCGAATCCTAAGAATGGATCCTAGAGGAAGTATATATGGAGAAAATAGAATAGGCCCCAAAATGGAGCCCTGGGGCACCCCGTATGTTAATTGTTGTGTGTGTTCTTCATGAACGCAGGGGTCTTGATACTCTGAGTAAGAAAGGAAAGACGTCCACGCTGGATCTACCAATCGAATCGGTTAGTCTGAGTCTGCAGGATCTGATTGGCTACTTCCAGCCACCTGATGAGCACCTGGAGCATGAGAACAAACAGAATCGACTGCGATCGCTCAAGAGCAGACAGAACCTCTTTCAGGAGGAGGTGAGAAAAATCAAGATCCAGAAAAGTGTCTGCAAATAATGTCATGTACGTGAAGCCAGTTTTACTGACATTGTAAGAGAAATTTTTGAGACATACCTGAGCTTTATAAAGTCTCATGAGCTGTAGAAGAGAATTCTCAGCTGAAGGGGTGTTCTCGGTGTGGTCTCACTACGTGTGTGTGAGGATGTGTTTTGTATCGGTGTGTGTGTGAGGATGTGTGTTTGTGAGGATGTGTTATGAATCTTTCTCTCTCTCTGTATGTGTGTCTCTAGGGCATGATAAACCTGGTGCTGGAGTGTATCGATCGTTTACATGTCTACAGCAGTGCGGCTCATTTTGCAGACGTGGCTGGAAAAGAAGCAGGAGAATCCTGGAAATCCATCCTGAACTCTCTCTACAAGCTCTTGGGTATGAGCCATAATTCCATCCGCTCCATCATCAGCACTCTATACGTCAATATGTGCTGAAAACATGCCTACCAGCAAATGTCAATCTCTCTCTCTCTCTCTCTCTCTCTCTCTCTCTCTCTATCTCTCTCTCTCTAGCTGCTCTTATCAGAGGAAATAGGAAGAATTGTGCACAGTTTTCTGGCTCTTTGGATTGGTTGATCAGTCGCCTGGAGAGGTTGGAAGCCTCGTCCGGTATGAACTCAAACACTTTTTATGTCAAATCCGAAGAAATACTTGATAAACAAAGCAAACATTTTAAATACTTATACATATCAAATTATACATTTATATTTACCTCCTATCTCCATATGTGGTGATTATTATTGATCACTCTTTGTTTGTCACTGTGTTTTGCAAATGTTTGACCAATAAAAGTAAAAATAAAAAGTTAAAAGTGCTTGTCAACTTTGTCAACACAGTATTAAATCATTTAAAAAGCACAGTGGTTTTCTTCATTTCCTGAAAACAGTGAATTTGGTCATCTGAGGTTTTGGAAGGACAGTGACAGTTTTATAATATCTAATGCAAAATAAATACAAAATAATGAAAAGATTATAGCATAAAAATTATATTTAGTCACATGGATAATTACTATCTACAATTTCATCCAAAAGAGGGCCTTGTCATTAGATAAACAGATCTTATTAAACATATATGATAAACTCTCTCTCTCTCTCTGAGATGTAAGAATCTCTCTAGTTGTTCCCAAACTTTTTGAAACCAAGGTACCCCTTTGTAGTGTTTTTTTACCAAAACACACCTAAATGTTCATGTGTACATACATATATAAAATTAAATCCAGATAAGCAAACAACAAATGAGGGATGTATTTATTACAAATGCATTACGGATATGATGTGAAACAAATAATTTAAATGAACCCTCTGTCATTTACAACTCAATGACACATGTACACAAATCTTATAGACTTTAGACATTAGAAAAGGATTGATACTTAATTCTTTAAATAATAATAAACAACTCACATTTTTCTTCAGGTTCTTATTTCCTTCGTTCAAACTTGACCTTACAACCTAAAAACTAAAATACCTTTCCATGGAACTGTGTTATGGGTATTTGAATGGGTAACATGTGCCTGCTTCTGGGAGCACAGCCTCTTCATAAACTGACAGCGCTGCCTTTTTTTAGTTTTTCACGTGTGAGCACTCGCATACTGTACCTGAGTCCGCATAAAATAAATCAAATTAAATCTTTGAAAAGTTCAAATCAAATTAAATCAGATATTGACCTAAAATTATTGGAAAAACTTGCCTCAAGTTGAAAATTGGAAATGATTATTATAATAATAAACAAAAACTAAAATAGAAATTAATGAATAATATATAGCAACATTGAAAATAAACCAATAAATTATTAAATGAAAAAAAGCTAAATTGGTAAAACTTTAACTTAAATTAACCAAAAATCTAAAAATAAAAACTCATTTAAAATCTGAATAAAACTAAAATTAAAACTATTCTAACTCTGCTTCAGCGGTTGTGTTGGTGTACAGATGACGAGAGAGATGATCTGTGTCCGTATGACACATTCAGAATAAAGATTTCACTCTGTGTTTGTTCTGATCACAGCATCTCACGTCTCACAGACCGTCAGGATTAGTACAGTAGTACCATGATTTTACTCTGGTGAATGTGAAAGCCGTGTATCTCTCCCTGTTAATATATGTCTGTCTTCATTTTGTATTTACATTTAGTCATACGCTTTTATCCAAAGCGAATTACAGTGCACTTATTACAGGGACAATCCCCCTGGAGCAACATGGAGTAAAGTGTCTTGCTCAAGGACACACTGGTGTGTGTGCTGGGATCAAACCGGCAACCTTTTGATTTACCAGTTCAGTGGTTTAACCCACTAGACCACCCTTTACAAATATATACGTCTATATTTAAATATTTATGAAAAACATAAAAAGCAACAAATGTTTATATATCATTTAAATTATATATACATTTAAAGTAATGCATGTAAATATTTCCTGAATGTATATATCTGTATGTGTAGGTGTTTATAAATCATTATTGTGTGATGTGTTGTGTTGTTGTGTGTCTGCAGGGATCCTGGAGGTTCTTCACTGTGTTCTGGTGGAGAGTCCTGAAGCTCTGAACATCATTAAAGAGGGACACATTAAATCCATCATCTCTCTGCTGGACAAACATGGACGCAACCACAAGGTGAAGCGAGGAGACACCACACAAACATCACAACACCCCTCTAGCACCTTTAAATTACATTTGAGCATTAACGGAATTATCCGTATAATCTTTTTTTATGGGATATTTTTACAGTGCAGACACAAGATTATTTTAAATTCCCATCTGCTTTTGTCTTGTTTTAGGCAGAAACGTCACCAAATGTTCTGAATATATTTACAAAGATATTCTCCTTCATATATACAGCATCTCAACTTCATGAAATTAGCTTGTCAAGTGATAAAGTTCACGTTTGCTTCAGAATAACTCTCACGTTTAAAAGTCAAAAACCAAAGCCTCAGGTGTGTGATGTGTGTGTGCAGGTTCTGGATGTGTTGTGTTCTCTGTGTGTGTGTCACGGCGTGGCGGTTCGCTCTAATCAGAATCTGATCTGTGATAATCTGCTGCCCGGCAGAGATCTGCTGCTACAGACACGACTGGTCAATCACGTCAACAGGTAAACACATCACGTCAGCATCACGTCATCATCACACCTCACGCTCTCACCTCTCTCTCTCTCTCTCTCTCTTCACTCGCAGCATGAGACCCAACATCTTCCTCGGGGTGAGCGAAGGCTCCGCTCAGTACAGGAAGTGGTATTATGAGCTCATCGTGGACCACGTGGAGCCATTCGTCACGGCCGAAGCCACACACCTGCGGGTGGGCTGGGCATCCACACAGGGTTACTGGCCGTACCCGGGCGGTGGAGAGGGCTGGGGCGGGAACGGAGTCGGAGACGATCTGTACTCGTACGGGTTTGATGGGCTGCACCTGTGGGCAGGTGAGAGAAGCACATCATTAGCTTTGTGTCTGAGGGTCTGTGTCACAGGACGTGACATGAGGTGTGATCGGTAGGTTGTGTGGCGCGGTCCGTGAGCTCACCCAATCAGCATCTGCTGCGGGCGGAGGACGTGATCAGCTGCTGTCTGGACCTCAGTGCTCCCAGCATCTCATTCCGAATCAACGGTCAGCCGGTCCAGGGAATGTTTGAGAACTTTAACTCAGACGGACTCTTTTTCCCTGCGGTGTCTTTCTCGGCAGGGATCAAGTGAGTTCTCCGATTGCCATCAGAACATTTCACACGGCACCTTTGAATAAACATGTCGTGAGATTACTGTTGAGACAAACACGCTGATTGTTTGCTGGTTCCTCAGAGTGCGCTTCCTGTTGGGCGGTCGTCATGGAGAATTCAAGTTCCTGCCTCCGTCTGGATACGCTCCGTGTTTTGAGGCTGTTTTACCACGAGAGAAGCTGAGAGTGGAGCACAGTCAGGAGTATAAACTTGATCATGGGAACATGAGAGACCTCCTGGGACCCACAGTCACACTGACACAAGCTGCCTTCACACCGACACCTGTGGACACCAGTCAGGTACACACACACGTGCACACACACACACGCACACACACCCATGGACACAAGTCAGGTAGACACACACACCAACACACACAAGCACCCGCCCTCACACATCCGTGGACACAAGTCATGTACACACACTTTTAGACACACACACAAACAAGCGCCTGCCCCCCTGCACACACAAAGACCCCTGGAAACAGGTACACACACACATGTGCACAAACACACCTGTGGACATCAGATTATTTTGTGAGTGTATTTGTGTTTTGTTGTGTTAGATTGTGCTGCCGCCTCAAATCGAGCGAATCCGTGAGAAACTGGCAGAGAACATTCATGAGCTGTGGGTGATGAACAAGATCGATCTGGGATGGACCTACGGAGCGGTGCGTCACTTTCAGATTCCACTGACATACATGACACAAAACTGAGTTTGATTGAATATCAGATTAAAAGCAGATGAGTTAACATGTCATAGTGTTTATAAAGGTGTTTATTGTGTACAGGTGCGAGATGATAATAAACGTCAACATCCCTGTCTGGTGGAGTTCAGCAGACTGCCTGAACAAGAGAGAAGCTACAACCTCCAGATGTCTCAAGAGACGCTCAAGTGAGTCCAGTGAAGCGGAACAAGACCTTTCTGAGTCATTCAGATCTTTAAGATTTAAGATGAGATAGAACATGTTAAACCTGACATGAAGTGTGTGTCTGTGTGTAGGACTCTTCTGGCTCTAGGTTGTCATGTCGGTGTGGCAGACGAGCGGGCGGCAGAGAAAGTCAACAATCTCAAACTGTCAGCCAAGTAAGTGTAAATCTTCACCGTCAAACATGTTTTTGTGTTTGTGTCGTCAGGTCAAACTCTATACTGTGTGTGGTTTTCATCTGGCAGGTTTGTGTTTGCCTGTGCCGTTTCTCTCTCAGTGTGTTTGTTCAGGAGACAATGTTTGTTGATGATGTTGTGTGTTTGTGTGGTCAGGTATGAGCTCTCCAGCAGTTATAAACCCGCTCCTATGGACCTGAGTCACATCAAACTGGCCTCAGCACAGGAAGCTATGGTGGACAAACTGGCAGAGAACGCACACAACGTCTGGGCCAGAGATCGCACTCGACAGGGATGGACCTACGGTATACAACAGGTGAATTAAAAAGACGTGTAAACTAACGGTACTGTTTAGCGTGTTGACAATATGTTTGTATGCTCTGGCGCTTTGGATAAAAGCGTCTGGCAAATGAATAAATATAAATGTCGTTTTGAGAATGATCAATCAATCTGGTCCATAAGTGAAACCAGGCCCAGCTCCAGATATAAGATGAAAGGTGGGCCGAGGGATTTTCCAGGTGGGTGGAGGCCAAGGAGGGTTTACTATATATATAAATAAGTGAATGAGCTAAGACTCTCTGGCCATTAAAGTGAAAACATAAAATAAAAATATTTGGAGTTGACTTGAATAAAGCATTTTGTGATTGGCTGTTATGTGGTGGGGGGCAGGGTGGACACAGAGTCACTGAGAGAGAGAGTTGTGCCAACTCCATTCACTCCAACGGAACAGTTTTTTCACAGCAACGGTGGTTCACGGATCCTCTTTCTTAACGGCTCTGTGTGGAGACAGGGTGGACAAAGCTTCTGAAAGGGTGGGCAAGCCCACCCTGGCCCCCCCCCGTGGAGATGGGCCCGACTGTAACTGCCTGCGAAAACATAATTTCATCCTACATGAAACATCCTACAATTTTAAGAACATTGACTGAGGAACATGATAAAGATGTCTGTCAAATGCACACATGAGATAAATTAAGTTTAATTGGTAAAGTAGTCAATCCAAAACAATATGCGAAAATATATTGTCATTAAAACTTTACAAATGAAAATAACCCGGGGTCAGTCAGTGGCAGTTGTGATGTTGACTGTATGTTGCCATTTTGTGCAAAAGTTCCTCTCTCTCTCTCGCTCTCTGTCTCTCTCTCTCTCTCTCAGATATAATCTGTTATAAAA
>CM056456.1:80000-132726 GCA_029783895.1 Triplophysa bombifrons
TATGGTCCGAACAGTCACGGTTACCCTGGGAGACGAGAAGGGTAAAGTTCACGAGAGGTCAGTGAGAGACGCCAGGGCCACCAGAACAAAAACAAACGTGTGCTGGAATGAACCGATCAGTTGTGGAGGATGTTGTGTATAAAATTGCAATGTGAGAAATTTAACACGACAATATAAACACAATATACTGTATAGAGGTGTAAAAATATTCAATCAAAACAATACATCATGCTGGTTTGATAAGTAACAATATTTCATTTATGAAAATAAAACTAAAATAAAACCTTTTTTTTCCTCAAAAACATGAACAGTGGTTAATAACACTTTTGATGTTTATTAAATTGATTAAAGAATTGACAACATTCAAGGTTTAATAGAACCTTCTATATCTTAATTCATAACAATTAAATAGAGCTGTCATAAAAAAAACTTTTAATGTTAAACAAACATGAGCTAAATAAGCTAAACCCTAAAAGAGAATTTCTTAAAACAGAAAAAGAACAAAAACATCATGTACTGTATGTTGACACAGGTCACATGATTGAAGCTCAACCAATCACATTAAACCTATTTACAGACCTAACCTTTGTTTTTATATTAAAAGTATAGTTTTTGGTGTATTGATTAATATTGGCAAGTCCATGTTATTTTTTTCAGTAACAGTAATATGATTCATTTTGTAAAGTTCACGTCGTACAAATATTGTATTACAATTAATTTTATGCATTTGGCAGATCTTTTATCCAAAGTGACTTACATTTCATTGTATTACATATGTTGTTTCTGACTATGTGCATTCCCCTGGGATCCGACCCACGTATCATCTTAACTGTACAGTACATGTTTTTGTGTTGTGATATTCTGTCATTATAGATTGTTACATCTCTGATAACTGTGTGTGTGTGTGTGTCAGTATTAAACGCAGTAACTGCTTCATGGTTTGGGGGGGTGAATGCAGTAACCCCAGTCAGGGTCGTAATAATAATGGTCTGGAGATCGGATGTCTGGTGGACACGGCCAACGGCTTCCTCACCTTCACATCCAACGGGAAAGAACTCTGCACCTTTTACCAGGTTTGACTTCTGACTTCTGACAATCATTTCATCAGTCACTCATTCATCTGAACCGATTCTTGATCTGAACTCGTTCATCTGAACCGATTCTTGATCTGAACTCGATCATCTGAACCGATTCTTGATCTGAACTTGTTCATCTGAACCGATTCTTGATCTGAACTCGATCATCTGAACCGATTCTTGATCTGAACTTGTTCATCTGAACCGATTCTTGATCTGAACTCGTTCATCTGAAACGATTCTTGATCTGAACTCGTTCATCTGAACTCGTTCATCTGAACCGATTCTTGATCTGAACTCGTTCATCTGAACCGATTCTTGATCTGAACTCATTTATCTGAACCGATTCTTGATCTGAACTCATTTATCTGAAACTAATCTTGATCTGAACTCGTTCATCTGAACCGATTCTTGATCTCAACTCATTTATCTGAACCGATTCTTGATCTGAACTCATTTATCTGAAACTAATCTTGATCTGAACTCGTTTATCTGAACCGATTCTTGATCTGAACTCATTTATCTGAAACTAATCTTGATCTGAACTCGTTTATCTGAACCGATTCTTGATCTCAACTCATTTATCTGAACCGATTCTTGATCTGAACTCATTTATCTGAACCGATTCTTGATCTGAACTCATTTATCTGAAACTAATCTTGATCTGAACTCGTTTATCTGAACCGATTCTTGATCTGAACTCATTTATCTGAAACTAATCTTGATCTGAACTCGTTTATCTGAACCGATTCTTGATCTGAACTCATTTATCTGAAACTAATCTTGATCTGAACTCGTTTATCTGAACCGATTCTTGATCTCAACTCATTTATCTGAACCGATTCTTGATCTGAACTCATTTATCTGAACCGATTCTTGATCTGAACTCATTTATCTGAAACTAATCTTGATCTGAACTCATTTATCTGAACCGATTCTTGATCTGAACTCATTTATCTGAACCGATTCTTGATCTGAACTCATTTATCTGAAACTAATCTTGATCTGAACTCGTTTATCTGAACCGATTCTTGATCTCAACTCATTTATCTGAACCGATTCTTGATCTGAACTCATTTATCTGAAACTAATCTTGATCTGAACTCGTTCATCTGAACCGATTCTTGATCTCAACTCATTTATCTGAACCGATTCTTGATCTGAACTCGTTCATCTGAACCGATTCTTGATCTCAACTCATTTATCTGTGCAGGTGGAGCCGAGAACTAAACTCTTTCCTGCAGTGTTTGCGCAAGCGACCAGTCCAAATGTCTTCCAGTTTGAACTGGGACGCATAAAGGTAAGCTCATACACAGGAGATTGAGGCTAATTATATATTGCAGTTTTAGTACAAACAGGGCACGTGTATGTTTAGCTCATGAATCATCACAGATCTGCTGTGTGTGCGTGTGTGTGTGTGTGTGTGTGTAGAATGTGATGCCTCTCTCTGCAGGCCTGTTTAAAAGTGAACGGAAGAACGCAGTACCCCAGTGTCCGCCGCGCTTACACGTGCAGCACCTCACACCCGTCTCATGGAGTCGTGTGCCCAACCAGTTCCTGAGGTCAGAGGTCAGCAGGGTGAATGAGAGATTGGGCTGGATGATCCAGTGTTCAGATCCACTGCAGTTCATGACTCTACATATACCTGAAGAGAATAGGTACATTACACACACACAGACACACACTGAATCACAAACACATACACTGAATGGCACACACTGAATCACACACACAGGCACACACATTCGCACACAAACACACACATACACACACACTGAATCACACATACACACACACTGGTTGTGAGACAGTGGTGTAGTGATTGTGTGTGTTATCAGGTCGTTGGATATTCTGGAGTTGACAGAGCAGAGAGATCTACTGAAGTTTCACCATCACACACTGCGTTTATATTCTGCCATCTGCGCTCTGGGGAACAATCGTGTAGCTCATGCGCTCTGTAGTCACGTGGACGAGGCTCAGCTCCTGTACGCCATACAGAACAAGTACATGCCAGGCCTCCTGCGCACCGGATACTACGACCTGCTCATAGACATCCACCTGAGCGGCTACGCCACCGCCCGTCTCATGATGAACTCCGAGTACATCGTTCCCATGACGCCCGAGACCAAGAGCATCACTCTCTTCCCCGACGAGAAGAAGAAACACGGCCTGCCCGGCATCGGACTGAGCACCTCGCTGCAGCCGCGCATGCGCTTCTCCTCGCCCAACTTCGTAGGGTCCGTCTCCGGTAACCACAGTAACGGCGTGGCGGCCGCCGGTGACTGTTTCCAGTACAGCCCAGAGTTTCCCTTGGAGACGCTGAAGAGTCGGACGATGGAGATGCTGACGGAGGCGGTGCGGGAGGGCAGTTTACACGTGCGGGATCCTGTAGGGGGCAGTACTGAGTTCCTCTTCGTTCCTCTCATCAAACTCTTCTACACGCTCCTCATCATGGGCGTCTTTCACAACGGAGACCTGAAGACCATCCTGCAACTGATCGAACCCAGCGTCTTCTCACAGGAATCTGGGCTGGAGGGCGGCGCCGATGGCCCGGAGGCGGAGGAGAGCTGTGGGCGGGGCCGGCTTGAGGGAGGCGGGGCCGAGGAGCACGGTTTGAGAGGAAAGATGCCCAAAGGAGGACTTTTGCAGATGAAACTTCCTGAACCTGTCAAACTCCAGGTGAAAATCTTCAGTCTTGTATCTAAGTCATGTGAAGTTGTTTCTTCACTGATATTTCTGAGGAGTTTTACTAAAGTTTGGTGTTGTGATGTATCGTGCGTGCGTGTTTCGTCTAGATGTGTCACCTGCTGCAGTATCTGTGCGACTGTCAGGTCCGGCATCGCATTGAGGCAGTGGTCGCATTCTCCGATGACTTTGTAGCAAATCTTCAGGATAACCAGCGCTTCCGTTATAATGAAGTCATGCAGGCGCTGAACATGTCCGCTGCTCTGACCGCACGAAAAACCAAAGAGTTCCGCTCGCCTCCACAGGAACAGGTCAGAGGTCACCACACACACGGAGGTCACGTGTGTGTGTGTGTGTGTTTATACAGTATGATGTGTGTGTGTGTGTCCTCAGATCAACATGCTGCTGAATTTTAAAGATGAGAAGCAGGATTGTCCGTGTCCGGAGGGCATCAGAGAACAGCTGCTGGAGTTTCACGAGGACCTCATGACACACTGCGGTAAACGTGTTACTGATGCTTTCCATCTGCGAAACACGCGTGTAAGTGTGTGTTTCATTATATAAAAGTGTGTTTGTGCGTGACGTTCAGGCATTGAGATAGACGATGACAAATCTGGAGATGGTGACGGCGATTTCACCATCAGAGGTCGTCTGATGTCTCTGGTGGAGAAGGTCACCTACCTGAAGAAGAGAATGACCGAAATACCAAAGAAGAAATCAAAGAAGCCCAGTGAGTGAAATCCACCGCAGTCATGTCATGCTGTTAATCATTTGGGGTTTGATTTGAAGTGTTTGTCTGTGTTGTGTTGTGTAGGCACTCTTCAGCAGTTGATCTCAGAGACGATGGTGCGCTGGGCTCAGGAGTCTGTCATCGAGGATCCAGAGCTGGTCCGGGCCATGTTTGTGTTACTCCATCGGCAGTACGACGGCATCGGTGGGCAGGTGCGAGCGCTGCCCAAAACCTACACCATCAACGCCGTCTCTGTGGAGGACACCATCAGCCTGCTGGCGTCTCTGGGGCAGATCAGATCTCTACTCAGCGTCCGCATGGGTCGTGAAGAAGAGAAGCTCATGATTCATGGCCTCAGGTGACGTGCACAACAAAATATCTACAGCTCAACTGAGACACGCGGAAGTGTTTAAACGTGAGCGTGTGTTTGTGGGACGGGTCTGATCTGTGATGTGTCTCTTTTCTGCAGTGACATCATGAATAATAAAGTGTTTTATCAGCATCCAAACCTGATGAGAGCGCTCGGCATGCATGAGACTGTGATGGAGGTGATGGTGAATGTTCTGGGAGGAGGAGAATCTAAGGTGAGGGTACCACAGAAACACACTTCAGATGATGACTCTCTGGAATGCTTGATTCTGATTGGTCAGTCGCTTGCTTTGTGGTCCAGTGTTGCTAGTTTTATCTTCTGTATCATTTCAAATGTAAACATCCATGACAGTACAATAATGGATCTGATAAACCAGTCTGGGTTTATGTTAGTTCATTATAAACAGCCTTTATTCGGTTTCAAAGTGACAACATAAACAAACATTACTGTGGCAATGGCTAGTTATTGTCAAATTTCTGTTTCAATACAATACACGTCACATGCGCCAAAAATATGTATTTGAAATTTTACCTTTGAGATTTAAAAATTGAAAAGATGATATTTACGACAGCTTTTGTTTCGGGAGAGTTGATTATTCAATATTTTTCCTAAAATCAATCTTGGAACAATTTTTAAGAAATGTCTGAAGACTTTTTTTCTGAAAGATATAACATTCCTAACTTTTTTCTTAAATGAGAATTTGAGAAAAAACATTGCAGTTAAGAAGAATTTTCTTCTTCCATTCAACAAATTGATCATTTAATAAAAAGAACAAACAACAAAATTCAACAAATTTCTTATTTAATACAATTATTATATAATTATGTAATATAAAAACAATATTATTACAATAATGTGAATTAATATGAACATAAATTAAATTAAATATGTATAGTTATATCATTAGACACAAGACAAACACTGAGCGGAAGTTAAGTCCAGTCCAGGTGCGCACGTCCGTTGAAACGGTCTATATTTAAAAATGTTCTTGTTTTAATGTATAGAAAATTTCTGTTTCTAGTGTCTGCATTAATATGAACAGTGTTTACTGTAAAGTTGCTTTACCACAATGAGCTGAGTAAAATGATAAATCCTCTCTTCACACTGTCGTCAGGAGATCACGTTTCCTAAGATGGTGGCGAACTGCTGTCGTTTTCTGTGTTACTTCTGTCGAATCAGCCGTCAGAATCAGAAGGCCATGTTTGATCATTTGAGTTATCTGCTGGAGAACAGCAGCGTGGGACTCGGTAAGATCTCAGGAACATCTTCTGTTCTTCACGGGTGTGTTTTGTGTGCTCATGAGCTCAGTTGTGTGTGTTGTGTGTAGCATCTCCGTCCATGCGTGGTTCCACTCCTCTGGATGTTGCTGCAGCGTCGGTGATGGATAACAATGAACTGGCTCTGGCGCTGAGAGAACCAGACCTGGAGAAAGTAAGAGTCTCTTCCTCTCTTTGTTTCTGAGAATCTGATGAATTCATGATGATTTCCAGCAGGTCAAAGGTCACGGCGGACATTTATTCTGGCTTGCTGTTCTTCAGAAAGATTCATCATTCTGTAAATGAAATGATTGGGTTTAGTCTGAATCTCTATTCATGTGCTGTGAAATTAAACTCTTTTATCAATAACGTCACATTTCTCTGTGCTATATTGTAGTGATTTAACTCTCATTTTGTACTTCATGACTGTATATGAAGAACACACGAACATGGAACTCAAAAGTGCATCAAAGAATGTGTTCATTTGACTATATTTAAAAACATTGTCATATATTTCTCTGTTATAACATGCTGTGTTGGAATACTGGATTCTGATTGGCTGGAAGGGGTGCATTAAGTGATAATCCACGACTTCGCATCAGGTGGTTCTTCGCCTCCACGTCGTGCATTAAAATCCTTTTCCATGGTTATTTGCCAAGTTAAAGCTTTTATTGAAGTTTACAGTGTCATTTTAGATCAAACAGGTGAACGTGAGGGTTATTTTGTCAGTTCATTTAAAATGTAATCAAACTGACTTGAGCTACCCGTGCGTTAAAGCTTTCAATGCACATCTTTCTGCCAATCAGAATCTAGTATTCAAACAGACCATGGTATAAAAAAGCAATAAGCCCCGCGAACCAGTGGGTTACAGTGCATTTTATAACAGCTACGGGGTCTTACGCCTGTAATAAAATACACTGTAACCCACTGCTTCTTGGGGCTTACTGCTTTATTAAAAAAAATCACTTTTCACCTTTTTAATCAAACATCTTGGCAAAAGACCGTTAAAGGATTTGTAAGCACTTTCTCACTCATGGTCTGATGTGTTTGTGTGACAGGTTGTTCGGTATCTGGCCGGCTGTGGATTGCAGAGTTGTGTCATGTTGATGTCTAAAGGATATCCTGACATCGGCTGGAACCCGGTTGAGGGTGAACGATATCTGGACTTTCTCAGATTTGCTGTCTTCTGTAATGGTTTGTATTTAGATTCATGTGTTTGGCAGAGATGCTTTATGCCCGAGTGTCTTGAAGTGTATAGTAGTGTATAGATTAGGGATGCACCGATATGCATCGATATGTAACGTTTGTCAGATAACGATAAGAAATAATTAGTTAGCACTGGAAGCCGATAATCTAAATATTAATATTACATCTTCTGAGACTGAGACTGAAGCAAAAGGCAAAAAGTGGACAGCTGCTTTTATTTGAAAACATCCACTGCGGAGAACAAGGTCACCAAAGTTCTCTTTTTCCTACTTTAAACTAATAAAAGATTCTTTAACCTTAAAAAAATTCTGTTATGTGTATTTAATAAACAAAATAGATGTTCTTCCAGAGCAACCCAGAAAAGTTTTAATAGCCACATGTCTAACATGCGTCAAAATCCAGAGAAAATGATTCATAATTTATCAGCCTAAATTGTATTATCTTCCGATAACACTGGAAATGACCATTTATTTTCTGATACTGATATGGATGATAATTTATCGTGCATCACTAGTATAGATGTTTTTTATGGGTTTTATCACTATGCTTGAAGAATCGAATATTTGTGTTGTGAAACTACATTACTCTGTTCTTCATGGCTAATAAATGATGTGTGTTGGGACGGTGTTGTCTCTCTTTCTCTCTCCAGGTGAGAGCGTGGAGGAAAACGCTAACGTGGTGGTCCGGCTCCTGATTCGTCGGCCGGAGTGTTTTGGCCCCGCCCTGCGTGGAGAAGGTGGGAACGGGCTGCTGGCAGCGATGGAGGAAGCCATTAAGATTTCAGAAGATCCCAGCAGAGACGGACCATCACCCACCACAGAAGAGAACAGAACACTGTACGCATTCAACACCTCAACATTCCCATGACATCATCACACACATACACACACACACATAAGAAAGTCATTAAGTCTGTTATGGTCAAGTGATTGTCATGACAGATATAATATATGTGACATTTAATTCTTAGATCATTTGTCCAGAAAATCACAGACAACCAATACAACGTGTGTGTGTGTGAAGTTTCTTCTTCTGTCTGCTGATGTGTCAGGATGATATTTACATTCAAAATTCATTACAAGTTTTCATCTGAACATAAGTGACTTCATGTCAAATTTCAGAACTTCTCTCTCTCTCTCTCTCTCTCTTTCTCTCTCTCTCTCTCTCTCTCTCTCTCTCTCTCTCTCTCTCTCTCTCTCTCTTTCTCTCTCTCTCTCTCTCTCTCTCTCTCTCTCTCTCTCTCTCTCTCTCTCTCTCTGTCTATCTCTCTCTCTCTCTCTCTCTCTCTCTCTCTCTCTCTGTCTCTCTCTCTCTCTCTCTCTCTCTCTCTCTCTCTCTCTTTCTCTCTCTCTCTCTCTCTCTCTCTCTCTCTTTCTCTCTCTCTCTCTCTCTCTCTCTCTCTCTCTCTCTCTCTCTCTCTCTCTCTCTCTCTCTCTCTCTCTCTCTCTCTCTCTCTCTCTCTTTCTCTCTCTCTTTCTCTCTCTCTCTCTCTCTCACTCTCTCTTTCTCTCTCTCTCTCTCTCTCTCTCTCTCTCTCTCTCTCTCTCTCTCATATAGTAATGATGTCATAGAGGAAGAGGAAGATGAGACCATTCACATGGGAAATGCCATCATGACCTTCTATGCGGCTCTCATCGATCTGTTGGGCCGCTGTGCTCCAGAAATGCATGTGAGTTTATTTGTGTGCAGTGTTGTGTAGTATTTTCATTTATTATTCTTACTTTCAAGTACATTTTTAAATATATTTTTTACAAGATGATTGTTTTCTTCACAAAATTATTAAGAAAATATCATATATTCTTCTTGTATATTATATTATATATATATATATATATACTGTACAGTACATGTTGTTGTTTTTTACCTTATAAAACTGAGGTAGATTAAAACTAGTACTTTCTTTTTCAAAGTGTTTAAACTTTTCCTTTTTAAAAGTAACACATTTTTAAAATGCACCTTAAGTACTGCATTACAGGTCGTCATAATCGTTTTGTCCAAAGTGAAATCACTATTATAAAGTGTAGATACTTAAATAATGTACTTGAGTAAAAGTAAAAAAAGGTTTCACCGGCAACAATATGAACATTATGTGGTTCTGGTAGACTTACTTTTAAATAGTTTTAATTTAATTTAATACAATTTACATACAATAAAATGTTAATTTAAATCATTATTAATATAAATAAAATATTGTAACCAAACACAGAGCAGAAGTTAACTTTACATGTGTTCGATGAAACCGTCTATACATCTGTGAGTGTGTGTGTGTGTGTGTGTGTGTGTGTGAGAGTGTGTGTGTGTGCATGCGAGTATGTGTGTGTCTATGTGTGTGTAGTCTTCATCCTCTTAACGTATACAGCTCAGTGGTTTCATGAGGTCTGGAGATGATGTATTTTCTCCTGTCAGCTGATTCACGCAGGGAAGGGTGAGGCCATCCGCATCCGGGCCATCCTGAGATCTCTCATTCCCATCGAGGACCTGGTGGGTGTGATCAGCATCCCGTTCCTGATGCCCACTCTGGCCAAAGGTCCGTCTCATCCCAACCACAGAAACACAACACATTTCACACTTCTTATTTTCCTGTATTTTTCAGCGTCACTGATGGTTCTGCGTGATGACGGAATCAAAGCCTTGTCTTAACAGGACCTCATGTTTTGTGTCTTCAGACGGTTCTGTGATCGAGCCGGACATGTCAGCAGGCTTCTGTCCCGATCACAAAGCGGCCATGGTTCTGTTTCTGGACCGTGTGTATGGCATCGAGGACCAGATCTTTCTCCTGCACCTGCTGGAGGTGGGATTCCTGCCTGACCTCCGAGCCGCCGCGTCATTGGACACCGTGAGTCACATGATCTTCCTCATCAATTCAGCAATGCTCAGTGTGTGTGTGTGTAACGCTGACCTCTGACCCTCAGGTTGCTCTGAGCGCCACAGACATGGCGTTAGCTCTGAACCGGTACTTGTGCACGGCCGTTCTGCCGCTCCTCACCAAATGTGCTCCTCTGTTCGCCGGCACCGAGCCATTCGCCTCTCTCATCGACTCTCTGCTGCACACCGTCTACAGACTCTCCAAAGGCTGCTGTCTCACTAAAGCTCAGAGAGACGCCATCGAGGAGTGCCTGCTGGCCGTCTGCGGGTGAGCGAGCGTTCAGAACTCAATAACACCAGCTCCACATGAAGACACATCAGTCAGTGTTGTGATGAGCGTGTCCATCGTGTGTGTTTTCAGTAAACTGCGGCCCTCTATGATGCAGCATCTCTTGAGACGTCTGGTGTTTGATGTTCCTGTACTCAATGAACACACCAAGATGCCCTTGAAGGTCAGACACACGTCCCAATCCAGACTCCTTATTCTGATGAAAATCTGAATCCACAATAGAAGGACGACACAGATTTCCCTCTCAGTCTTATAGAGTGTTCCCACCAAACACGACTTGCATGAATAAATCACGCTATTCACACGAAGTTGGACGCTTGAACCTCACAACAAACGCGAATTGCCGTCATAGGAGGGGCTTCTGCCACGCGGCTCCAGTCTCGTATATATATATATGTAACAGAGGCAAGCTAGTGTAGAGCTGTGCAGTATGTAAACCTCACTCCTGCGGTCTTTAGCCTCCTCGCTAGAGCGCCCGACTCCCGTGCCGAACCGACTCGGTTCGAGGCCCGCCTGTGCAGGTGTGGTTCGTTCCGTTACATATACATAAAGCTCAAATTGAGTAAAGAGCATTTTTTACAACTTACCAGATTGTCTGACCTCCTCACTCACTTTCTTCCAAGCAAGATCCTTTTTATTCCTGTTTGGATCTTAAAACAAGCAAAAATATCTGCCAATGGGGTTAGAAAAATGATCTGAAATGTGGTGACTATAAAAAAGGTGAACTTTAATTTCAGATATAAAAAATACCCCATTGTCAGAGTTTTTTGCTCATTTTAAGTAAAAATTCACAGAAATTTCATACTTTTGTTCTAGAAACAAGACTTGTTTTCTTGAGTCGTTTTGTTCATCAAGAAAATGCATCTTGATTCAAGAACTGAAACAAAATACTAAGTAAGAAAGGCATTTTGGAGTGTGCACGTAGTCAGAAACACAATGTAGAGATCAATGCAATGTAAGTGGCTTTGGATAAGGCGTCAGCCAAATGTGTAAATGTAAATGTAATATAATATAATGTATGCTTTATGCCGCGACACTGAAGGGAGTCTTAAATCTAAACTGATTGGGTTGTTGTTTTCCAGCTCTTGACCAATCACTACGAGCGCTGTTGGAAGTATTACTGTCTGTCAGGAGGATGGGGAAGTTTCGGGGCGGCGTCAGACGAGGAGCTGCATCTGTCAAGAAAACTCTTCTGGGGAATCTTTGATGCTCTGGCCAGAAAGGTAAAACACAGCATCTTCAGATCTGTCGTCTGTTAATCTGACCCAACGGTTCTGTAAGACGTCTTTCTGTGTCTCTGGTGTGTTATAAGTTACCCATGCATGTATTAGACACGTTAAATTGCAGAAATGAAATAATGCTTGCTAACATATAAGCTAACATATGATCGTAGATGCCATTAAACACATCACATGCTAATATATATAGGCTACATAAAATTGCGATGTACTTGTTAGACATGTTTAGTTTATTGTATAGATAAACATATAAAGTAACCACACGAGCAAGTGAGTTAAAAGCAATTATTTTATTCTAACGAAAAAAAATCAAGATATTCTTAAGAAAATGTTTGAGAATTGCACATAGGAACATTCTTACGAACCTCCTTTAATTATCTTACGAAACTTCTTATATTTTGTCTTAAGAAAATTTTCGTGAATCTGCCCCAGATGTTCCAAATATGGTCAGAGGCGTTACATTTCCCTCACACGCTTGCAGTATTCCACCAATCACTACACACTGGTGAACTGGCCAATTATAGCACACCTCGCTTTTCAGAGCCATTAGCTTTGTCAAAAAACTGTACGTTGCCTCAAACAATGGTTTTATTTTCAGAAATATGACGTGGAGTTGTTTAAGTTAGCTCTGCCGTGTCTGAGCGCGGTGGGCGGAGCTTTACCTCCTGATTACATGGAGTCAAACTATGTGGCCATGATGGAGAAACAGTCGTCTATGGACGCTGAAGGAAACTTTAACCCACAGCCGGCGGACACCAGCAGGTCAGTTATAATAACACATCATCAACCCATGGTCTCCTTGAATCTCTTGACTTCAACTGTTGTGTTTGCATCTGTGTCAGTGGTAACAAAGATTCTCTGTGTTCTTCTGCAGCGTTGTTGTTCCGGAGAAGCTCGATCATTTCATCAATAAATATGCCGAAAATTCTCATGAGAAATGGTCGATGGAGAAGGTCAGAGAGGTCACAGCCAATCAGAGTGGACTTTACAAATGCCCAGATGTCAAATCAGTTTATTTTCTTATACCGTATCTTAAATGTGATTTCTCTTTCTTTTCCCGTCTGTGTTTCCGTGTAGTTTGCGATGGGCTGGGTTCATGGAGACTCGTTCTGTGAATCATCTAAAGTTCATCCTCTGCTGAAGCCTTACAAGTGTCTCTCTGAGAAGGTGTGAAACATCTCAAATCAATTTCATCACTATTTGAGTTAATACAATACACCTTCAGTCCAGGCAAACTCTCTTCTGGTCATGAATGAGTTGATTTCCCAGCATGCCTCTGTGCTTCAGGATAAAGAGGTTTACCGCTGGCCAATCAGAGAGAGTCTGAAGACGATGCTGTCGTGGGGGTGGAGCATCGAGCGGACGAAAGAGAGCGACGCGTCCACGCTACACAACCGCACACGCAGAATATCTCTGTCCAGTCAGGTGAGAGAAGAACAGCGGCGGGTGTTATTAGTGTTGGAGATGAGAGGAGTGTTAATGTGAGTGATATTAATGTGCAGCGGTCTATAGAGGGCGCTCATGGGTTCTGTCCTCAGCCGGTGGACATGAGTAACGTCACCCTGTCCAGAGATCTACATGTGAGTGACACAACAGAACATCAAATCTTTTGTGTTTCTACATGTGTGATGCCAGTAAGTCCGTGTTTGTGTTTCAGTCGATGGCAGAACTGCTGGCAGAGAACTATCACAACATCTGGGCTCGGAAGAAAAAACTGGAGCTGGAGTCCAAAGGTAAAGCACATGTGTCTCCATCCGTCCACATCACAATCTGTGTGTCCAACCACTCCTGCTTAATCGGTTTATTGATATATGAAGTGAACAGTAAATGTGTGCAAACCAAGCAGGGTTGCCAGATCTGCGTGACAAAACACCCCCAATACTTTTACAGATCATTTTAAAGATTGTTTTCCCTTACACACCATTTCGTCTTTAAAATCAAGTTATTATAAACAGTCTGAATGTATAAATAACTCATCTTTTGTAGCTTTAAAAAAGCATCATTCAAAAAATATAAATCACATAATGAGTAAAGAACAAGATGTTATAGATTCACAACACTGGAGATAGAAGGTCACATGGGATACAGTAATGTCTGTGTATGTGTAGTCCTGTGTTGTGTTGTGTTGTGCACATTTAGGCAGATATGTTCTGTCAATATAAGAAAGACTTTTAGATGCACCTTAAAAAACAAAAAGTATGATTTACATATTTTATAAGGTACATTTACTGTGTGCAAAAACTTGACACAAAAAATTAAGTAAAATATACTTAAAATAACTGTGTACAGAAATCCTATAGTTGTTTTTATGGCACCACAAGATTGTGTTTCCACTTTTTTCCTGTAGTTCAGTGTTGAGAGCATTACGTTAACAACGCAAGGTTGTGAGTTCCATCCCAGGGGATTGTATATACCCAAGTATAAATGTATAGGATAATGCTTTGGATAAAAGTGTCCGCCAAATGCATAAATGTAAATGTTTGTGTCTGCTTTATAATGTATGTGTGTGTGTTTTTTGTTAAATCAGGTGTTGTGTAATTTTTTTATGTGTGTGTATCAGTTTTTTGTAGTTTTGAATTTGTGTGCATGTGTGTGTTTATCAGATGTTGTGTAGTTTTACGATGATGTTTGTGTGTTTGTCAGGTGGAGGCAGTCATCCGTTGCTGGTTCCTTACGACACTTTAACTGCCAAAGAAAAATGCAGAGACCGAGAAAAAGCACAAGACATCCTGAAGTTTTTTCAGATCAACGGATACACAGTGTCAAGGTCAAACATCACATCAGTACATTTCTACAGAACCGCTCCAGACATGTGTGTGTGTTAATGTGTGTGTGTGTGCAGGACTATGAAAGAACAGGATCTGGACACACCGTCTATAGAGAAGCGCTTCGCGTACACATTCCTCAAGCAGTTGATCACGTATGTGGATGAAGCTCATGAACACATGCTGGAGTTTGGTGAGATTACTTTATAAAGAACATTTCAATCACACCCAAAGAGAAAAAGAAAGAATCCAAACCTCATGCTTCCTGAACATTCTCTGATGCCGGTGTTTGTGTGTTTATTTCAGATGTTGCCGTGAGATGTAAAGGTGATAAAATTCCCCATGAGCAGCAGGTGAAGTTTTTTGGAAAGGTTTGTTTCTCTTCTGACGGATGTGATGATGGTTTGTTTCCAGCCGGGTGTCAGAGTCATCAGGTTGTTGTTCGGTGTATTTTCAGGTTGTGTTGCCGCTGGTTGATCAGTACTTCAAAAACCATCGCCTTTACTTCCTGTCCACTGCCGTCCGTCCAATAAGCAGCGGCGGTCACGCCTCTAATAAAGAGAAAGAGATGGTGACCAGGTCAGAACGTTCTTGTGTTCTCTGATGATGATTTTTTTGGCTTGTTGACTTTTCTCTGCTGTCGTCCTCATCACCTCTTCTAACATATTCTTCTCGTGTCTAATATCTCTCCATCGTGACCTCTTTTATGACTCTCAGCCTTTTCTGCAAACTGGGAGTTCTGGTCAGACACCGGATTTCTCTGTTTGGTAAGACCAGCGAGTCCACGTGTGTGTGTTTATTATCTTTGTTTGATCCATGTTTCTGTTTTCATGTTCAACCTCAGATGATAAAAGTCAAAGTTTAGGGGCCCGATCATAGACCTGCCGTAACGCAGGCGCCCACGGTTCCATGTCGCTAAACTAGTAAAAGTGGATTTGGACACGCCCTGAGTGCACCTGCGCCCTGCGCTGTAGACCATGCGCTTACATCCTGAAAATATAGTCTAAGCTGTTTTAACTGGACACTGAACGGGCGTCTGCACTGATGATGTCTAACATTTCACAACATGACTCCTTGTGAGAAGAAACACTTCAATTGCACTTATTTTAATCCACACGCAGAAATTACAAACCCGCATGCGTTATCTGCATGTCTCAAGATAAAAAAGATGGCAAACAGACTGGATTATGTCATGGAGGCACATGCGTTTAGATTTAAACGCTTGAAGACTGAAAAACATCATATGTTTGTTTCACTACACTGCACCATCGCAACCCCCGTGTGAACTGTGACCCCTGCGTGTCTGTTGCAGGAAATGATGCAGCGTCAATAGTGAACTGCCTGCACATACTGGGACAAACTCTAGACGCCAGGTGAGTCACTAGCGCATCACATTACCCATCAGGCCGTGTGTTAGTGTCTGAACGGGCACGATGTGTCTTTGCGTTCAGGACGGTGATGAAAACAGGTCAGGATTCAGTGAAAGCGGCTCTGAGAGGGTTCTTCGAGAACGCAGCAGAAGATCTGGAGAAGACGATGGAGAACCTGCGACAGGGTCAGTTCACTCACACCCGCGCACAACCCAAAGGTGTGACGCAGATCATCAACTACACCACCGTTGCGTTACTGCCCGTCCTCTCGTCGCTGTTCGAACACATCGGACAGAACGTGTTTGGAGAGGATGTGATACGTGAGTAGATTTACACATGAATGAAATCACGCTGTCTGTGTCACATGATACAATAACACATGTGTTTCTCTGTCATGTAGTGGATGATGTCCAGGTGTCCTGCTATCGTGTTTTAAACAGTTTGTACTCGCTCGGAACCAGTAAAAGTATTTATGTCGAGAGGTAAATTACAGATTGTGTTGCTGCATGTTGTGTTCTTCTGCCAGTTGATGCTGTCATAGTTGTGCTGTTGTGCTGTGTGTAGACATCGGCCGGCTCTGGGTGAATGTCTGGCTGCGTTCTCGGGCGCGTTCCCTGTGGCCTTCCTGGAACCCGGTCTGAACCGACACAACACACACTCCCTCTACAACAGCAAAGCATCCCGAGAACGAGCAGGTGTGTCACATCTACACCTCACTCTCACCACACAAGAACATTCACAGGAAGACACGGATGAATAATCTCTCTCTCTCTCTTTCTCTGTCTCTATCTCTCTCTCTACCTCTCTCTCTCTGTCAGCTCTCGGTCTTGCGTCGCAGGTGGAGGAGGCGTGTGCTCAGGTGCCGTCTCTGGAGCGAGCGCTGCAGGAGATCATGGAGCTGGCGGAGTCGGGCTTGCGCTACACGCAGATGCCACACGTGATGGAGGTTCTTCTGCCGATGCTCTGCAGCTACATGTCACACTGGTGGGAAAGCGGACCCGAGAACAATCCAGAGCCGTCTGACAGCTGCTGCACGTCTCTCACCTCTGAACACATGAACACACTGCTGGGAAACATCCTGAAGATCATCTACAACAACTTGGGCATCGACGAGGGAGCCTGGATGAAGAGACTCGCCGGTAAGCAGAGGAGATCTCAGATGTTTCTCCTAAAATAATTGAGATTGAACACATGAAGAGGATCTAGGTGTAGCATGAATGTAGATTGTAAAGGTCAAATCATCTGATGAGAAATGTTGGACTTCATAGTGAGAACGTTTGATTGCAGACGTGATCCATCTGAGCTGTGACGTCTTGTCTGTCATGTGCGTCTCAGTGTTTTCTCAGCCCATCATTGGTAAAGCTAAATCTCAGCTGTTGAAGTCTCACTTTCTGCCGCTGATGGAGAAGCTGAAGAAGAAGGCGGCGACAGTTCTTCAGGATGAAGATCAAATGAAAGCTGAGGGTCGAGGCGAGTTGTCTGAATCCGAGCTGCTTATCCTCGATGAGTTCACCGTCCTCGTGCGAGATCTGTACGCCTTCTACCCGCTGCTTATACGATTCGTCGACTACAACAGGTATGACCGAGCAAAGCCCAGATGAGCTGTGATTGGACGGTTGCTGTGACCCGTCAGAGGTGACCATGTGTATGTTAAATTTGTATTTAGAGCCAAATGGCTGAAAGAACCGAATCCAGAGGCAGAAGAATTATTCCGGATGGTGGCAGAAGTCTTTATCTTCTGGGCTAAATCACACGTGAGACACACACACACACACACACACACAGATCATCAGATCATCAGATGTTAATTGATCAGAATCAGTGACATCAAATCTTTACATTTGTGTTTCTGCAGAACTTTAAGAGAGAGGAGCAGAACTTTGTGGTTCAGAATGAAATCAATAACATGTCCTTCCTCATCACAGACACCAAATCCAAAATGTCCAAGGTACCACACACACACACGCACGCACGTACACACACACAAACACACACACACATGTACACACACTTTCAATGAAACATCATTTAGTTTGATTTACAATCAGTTTCCATCGTGGGCTCATGTATAGAAACCAGTACCATGGTGATGATGCTTTCATTGCTTACTGTATGTGATAAGGATTCGTATGTATTCAACAAAGCCGAGGTTTTACTCTAGTAAATGTCCAGCGTGGTTTAACTGTGGTAAGTTAAGGTCATGCACATGTGGTGTCATCCTAGGTAAAAAATCTCTCTCTGGATCTGTTCCACACGTGTGTAATGATCTGCCCGCTGCTACAAGATCTTCAGATTCTGTGGTCATCTTTAAGAATCATCACATCTCCTCCATCAACACCTTCTACTCTTTCTAAAAACAAAAAGCCCCTTATCTCTGTGTACTGTTGTGGGCTATATGAGAGCAGTTTTTATTGCACTTATTCTTGTTGTCCTTATGTTGTTCCAATTGCTTCCATTGCTCATGTGTATGTCTCTGTGCATAAAAGCGTCTGCTAGATGACTTATTGTACACGTGTGCAGGGTGCGGTGTCAGACCCGGAGAGGAAGAAGATGAAGAAGCGCGGTGACCGCTACTCACTGCAGACGTCTCTGATCGTGGCGGCTCTGAAGAGATTACTGCCAGTGGGTCTGAACATCTGTGTGCCGGGAGATCAGGAGCTCATCGCGCTCGCCAAGAACCGCTTCACACAGGTCCACATCTCCTTTCCTTCAGTCACACGAGAAGAAAGATTCTACCGCCTGCTGAACGCGTGTTGTGTTGTGTTTCCACAGAAAGACACGGAACATGAAGTGAGAGAGGTCATCAGGAACAACCTCCATCTGCAGGGGAAGGTCCACATCTGTTTTTCTTCCATTCAGGAGAGTTTGTGACATGATGAAAAATGTTGATTTGATGTTGATTTGCAGTTGGAGGATCCTGCGATCCGCTGGCAGATGGCTCTGTATAAAGAGGTGCCCAACCGCAGCGAGGACACGTCTGACCCTGAGAAGACGGTGGAGAGAGTTCTGAACATCGCTCACGTCCTCTTTCATCTCGATCAGGTGAGCGTCATCACGTATCATCTGTCGGCCGTCACATGTGTGCGTGTGGGAAGTCTGACGGGTGTCGTTCCTTCAGGTTGAACATCCACAGAGAAGCAAGAAGGCGGTTTGGCACAAGCTGTTGTCCAAGCAGAGAAAGAGAGCCGTGGTGGCGTGTTTCAGGATGGCGCCGCTCTATAATCTGCCCAGGTGAAGAAACGCTTCTGTCTTCAGACTCTCTGATGATCTGTCAATAATCTCACGCCATCTTCTCCTGGTGTTTTCACACAGACACAGAGCCGTCAATCTGTTCCTTCAGGGTTATGAGAAGTCCTGGATCGAGACCGAGGAACATTATTTCGAAGACAAGTTGATCGAGGATTTGGCCGTCAGTATTTTCCTCTTTTCTAGAATCACCATCTGTCTGTTTATTTTTATTTCACTCTGATCTTTCTATGAGTGGCTTTGAATAAAAGTATCTGTTAAATAGGGTTGGGAATCCGTTTCATTTCATCGATTAAGATTCCAACTACGATTCTTCTAATTGATATAGATTCTTATCAATTCCCAGTTACGATTCCACAGTTGAGGTAAAACATTTAGATATCAACCTCATGGTCATTTAGCTGCTAACTGACTTATTTGAATAAAATGTATATATTTATGAGCATCGTTTGTGTATATATGTGACGGAACGAACCACACCTGCTCCAGGCGGGCTCCGAACGGTTCTGCACGGGAGTCGGGCGCTCTAGCGAGGAGGCTAAAGAACGCAGTCTCTAGCATCTGTCGCTAGAGTGTCCTTGAGGCCGAGGAGTGAGGTTTACATACTGCACAGCACTTTACTTACTGGCTTGACTCTGTTACATATACACACACACAGAACCATGTTTTCTGATTTATTATAGTTGAACTACATCATGGTTAAACATGGTTGTGGTTGCTGTGCTCTTTAATGCAAATACTACAGTTAAACTATACTTACTATTGTAAAAATATTGTTCATTGTCATAAGGGCTTTTATTGAGATATCAGCGGATCACACAGCGTGTGAAGTTTTCTGAAAATATGCACACATGAATTGATAAGAGGAGATCAAATTTGAATCTCAAGTATCCTTCTGTTTCTGATTCCATATTGTAATTTATTTTCGATTCCCAACTCTACTGTTAAATGACCGAATGAAATCTTTCTAGCTCATGTTCAGTTACTCTTTTGTAGACACATGCAGTGATGCGGGTCAGTGGTGTTTGTGTGTTGTAGAAACCCGGTGTTGAAGAACCGTCAGAAGAAGATGAGACGATCAAACGCATTGATCCGTTACATCAGCTCATTCAGCTCTTCAGCAGAACTGCACTGACTGAGAAATGGTGCGTTTCACACAACACAACACAGACACACACACACACTTGTTATATCATGTTTCACAAGTGTATCTGACAGAAGTGTGTTTGTTGTAGTAAACTGGAGGAGGATCATCTCTACATGGCTTATGCTGATATTATGGCAAAGGTGAGACAGAAATCATACAGGACAGTACGAGCTGATCTCATGACATTTGTCAATAACACACATGACAACACGCACATTAGCACAATAGTGTTTAAATCCTCAAGCTTGGTGTGCGGAAGTTTAAAAGTGACACATAAATAAAAAAATTAGGCAAATACTAATACAACATTATAGTTTAAAGTACCAGTGTGTTTTTTTTGGAAGATCTATTGCAATATAATATACATAACCACACTGCAAAAAAACATTCTTACTAAACATTTTAATCTTGTTTTTAGTGAAAATATCTCAAACTTCTTAAAATCAAAATACAATTACTTGACAAGAAAGGTGACCTAAGATATTTGGTCTTGTTTTATGAAAAATAATATAAGAATGAAGTAAGTTTAATGTAAAAACACGCAACAACATCTGTCCATGGGGCGAGAAAAGTACCTTATTTAAGTGAATTTCTCTCACACCGTGGACAGATGTTTTTACATGAACTTACTTCATTCATATAAATACTAAATGAATCAAGGGTGTGAAGTTACATTCAATATTATCACAGGAGTGTTTTTTATATACTGAATGCTATTTTAATGCTGAAAGATGAGTTTTAAGTGGTGAAATAATTGAATGCATGAATATTATAGTATTAGATCTGTTATTAATGAAACATTTGAATTGATCTGTTGTACAAATGAAATGTAATCTGAAAAAGGTTTGTTTGCGTGTTTGTGAGATTGACACGTGACGAGTATTGTTGTGTTTTATGTTCAGAGCTGTCACGATGGAGAGGAAGATGAAGAGGAGGAGGTGAAGAGTTTTGAGGTACGTCTCTAATGTTCTCCTGATGTCATAACAGACTCTGAGCAGATCATTTCTAAAACTAATGCCAGTTGTATGGATGTGTTTATAGAACACAGGGCAAATTTAGCACAAATCTTTTCAAATATGTGACCCTGGAGCACAAAACCAGTCTTGAGAAGCACAGCAACATTCTCAGTAACAGCCCAAAATACACTTTATTATTGAGTTTTCTTCTCTGCCAAAATCAGTAGGATGTTAAGTAATGATCGTGTTCAATGAAGATAATTTGTAGATTTTTTACCGGAAACATATCAAAACTTGATTTTGGTAAGAAATATTCTATACTAAGGACTTCTTTTAGGCAACTTTAAAGGCCAATTTCTCAATGTTTCTATTTTTTGCACCCTCAGATTCCAAACTTTTGAATAGTCTGCCAAATATAGTCTTATCCTAACAAACCATACATCAATGTAATGCTTATTTCACAATTTCAGAAAATTGAACCATTAGGCCGTATTCAGACTTGACTACTTTTTTGACCATGACTTCATCGTCAGCGTCTGTGCATGAGGGCAGTCCAGAGAAACAGACAGGCAGTGTAACGGAAGTCTATTAGAATTATAAACGGAGAGCGTCTTTGCGATAACTAATCACATATTTAAAAACTGCAATACAAATTTCTCTATAGAAATGCAATCAAAAGTTGTTGAAAGTGAAAATTAGGGGCTGTGCCCACCGAGGTGTTTCTACTGGTGTGTTTAATCAATTGTTTCCAATGGACCGCGTTTCTTGAAAATTAAAGCAGCTGGCGTATTTTTTGCTACGTTACGCGCCTGCGTTTGACCGGGCACCCAGAGTTGAAAAATGCTGAACCTGTGCTGTAGCTGGCGTTTTCAGCCGAGCTCTTGACGTGTTTTGAGTTGTGTGTGTTTGTGAGATTTTGACGTCTCTCTCTCTCTCTGTGTGACGTGCAGGAGAAGGAGATGGAGAAACAGAAGCTGTTATATCAGCAGGCCAGACTTCATGATCGAGGAGCTGCAGAGATGGTCCTGCAAACCATCAGCGCCAGCAAAGGTCAGAAATCACCCTGCGCTTCATATGATCCTCGTCATGTCATGTGACGTCACGTGTGTTTATCTGTGCGGTGCAGGAGAGATGGGGCCGATGGTTGCTTCAACACTCAAACTGGGTATCGCCGTACTCAACGGAGGAAACTCAACCGTACAACAGGTAACCAAACGTCACTTCACAAAACACAAATCATGAAGACTGTGATCTGACCTGGGGAATGTGTTCTGTGTGTCTGTCATAGAAAATGTTGGATTACCTGAAAGACAAGCGGGATGTGGGCTTCTTCCAGAGTTTGGCCGGACTGATGCAGTCGTGCAGGTGCGTCCTTCAAAACCACAACACAACGTTCCACACTTTTGTTTTAGAGCGCAGCCTAGAACAAGAGGATCATGACCAGTGTTGGGCAAGTTACTCTGAAAAGGAATTAATTACTAGTTACTAATAACATATTCAAAAGTGTCAATAGTACACATTACTCTCTCCAAAAAGTATTTAAATACTTCTTTCTAATGACTTTCTGTATCCTACATCAACTATGATGAGTTCAGTGATTGAACTGAAGGATAGACATGAAACAACTCTTTTATTTCATTCAAATAAATAATATAAAACTACATAAAGTATTACTAACCAAAGTATTAAAGTATTGAAATGAGAGAATTATACATAAAAGCACAGATTTTAAAGTTAAAGATTTTGAAGACAATTTCACTAGTGCACACACATATATTACACACAATATTTAGTTTAATGACATCAGAAGTAACTGTAATTAAATTACAGAAAAACAAGAGTAATCCCTTACTTTACTATTTCAAGGGGAAAGTAATTAAATTACAGTAACTCATTACACCCAACACTGATCACGAGATGCATGTCAAGGTAAATAGAAGCTCACAACGCTAGCCCCGCCTCCAAATTCCTCTGATTGGTTCACTGCTTTTGTAACCAACATTGATGCGCAGAGCCGCATGTAAAAGTATCATTTTTTTCTTGACACAGTATCTTAAAAACACGACGCTTGTGTGCGAGGCACTTCAAAAGACGCGAGCGTAACTGTCATGCACGACACGTCTGTCAAACTTGTGTTTACATAGAAAAACAATGGGAAAGTAGCGCATTGAAAGGTTATTTTAGTTTACTAAAACGTTCCTGTTCATTGAAATCAAATCAAATATTACCTAAAATTATTGGAAAAACTTAACTGAAGGAAAAATGTAAATGTTGCCTCAAACTGAATTAAGTTTAAACCAGTAAAATTATAACAATAAACAAAAACGAAAATAATATAAAAATTCATTAATCTTTTATAACAACATTTAAAATAAACCAATAATTTATGAAATGACAAAAGCATATATGAAAATTGCTAAAACTTTAACTAAAATGAACTAAAAATCTAAAATCTAATTTAACATATTAATTAAACCAAAATCAAAACTATTATAACTCTGGCGCATTGGTATGGAAAAACATGGCCCCTACATCTGTCTTTGTCTATATAAATGTGAATATTTTTGAGATGTCTTTGAATGTGGTCATGAGCGGTCTGAAGAGATGTTTGTGACGTGTGTTTCAGTGTTTTGGATCTGAATGCGTTTGAGCGTCAGAATAAAGCTGAAGGTCTGGGGATGGTGACAGAAGAAGGTTCAGGTATGATTGATTATATTCACATACTGTATGCACTTTAACTGACTTTCCTGTACTGTACTGGGGAAATACATCATGACATCACGGTGACATGTTTCACTACATCATGACGTCATTTTTGTTCCTTTAAATATGACTTTTTACTTGATAAAACAAATGTGTTTTGTGTTGGTCGGTCTCCATTTCGAGTCTCTGTGACGTGTCCTCATGATTGTTTTGATGACGTGTGTGTGAAGTGAGATGAATGAATGTGAGAATCTATCACATGATGAAAAACAAACTCATCTTTGACAACCGGTGGTTTCATTCTCATCATATCCTTTCATTCCCTCATCTGAAATATGAAGCATGAAGCTAAACTTTCATTTTTATTGATTTATTTGAGGATTTCTTTTCCAGGTTTACGTTTGCTGTGTTTTAACACGACTTTATAGGATAATAGTTCAGACGGAAATGAAACGCTGTCTTTATTTACTCGCTGTCATGTTTCAAACCTCTTTGACTTCATTTCCATTTGATGAAAGTATATTAAAGACTTCTTGAATGGCTCAAACAGGTTTCCAGCGACATGAGCGCGAGTGAATGATGACTGAGTTTTAGTTTTTGGATGAACTATAAAACCTGTGCGGTAGTTTTTCTTTCTCTGATAACCTTATTCTCTGTTTTCACTTCTTTTGTCATAATGCACTTTTCTAAAGGCTTCTACACTTGATTCATTCAGATTTGGGTTCAAACAGCTTCATTTTAACTCAAGTCAAACCGTTTCTACAAAACCGGACTAAAGAAGCCTGAGCCACAGCCGCTGTTTATCAAAACCATATTCACTGAGACACGGAGCAAAACATCAAACACAACGTCTGAATATTTAATAGTCCTCTAATATGACATCATGACCTCAGCAGACTCGTGACCAATCAGAGAGCTTATGTTTCCTCTGTGGTGTTGTAGCTCCGCCCACTGTCTCAAGGTGAAATGGTGCTGATTGAATCCAAGTCTGTGTTTCCCATTGGGCAGCGACTGACCTTTTGACCTGTATGACTTCTCACCTTTTCTTTCCTTTTTTCTTCTTTTTTCGGTTAACGTACCGTCTTCCTCCTTTATCAGTCCTCACTCATGAGCGTGGTAATTATGACTTCTGCAATCATTTTACCGATGTGTACATGTGTGTGTGTGACCCTGAGCCCAACACCTTCCCCCTGCCCCGCCCCCCTCTACAACTGTAGCCAATCACATGATTGTCTGTGCTTACTCATCCAGGTTTGCCCCTCTTAGACATGAGGCGTTGAGATCAGAGCCGTTGAGATCAGAGCCGTTGAGATCAGAGCCGTTGAGATCAGAGCCGTTGAGATCAGAGCCGTTGAGAGAGAGAGTTGTGTCAGTGACTCCAGTGGAACCGTTTTCTCACAGCGACGGCGGCTCATGGAGGCTCTCAATAGTTCCCAAAAGTGACAAGAAACACAAAGTCGTGATGAACTTTTAACAGATGTAAAGAGGCAAGTTATTTAATGAATAAAAAAAGAAAGAAAGAAAACATTTAAAGAGAAAATATAACTTTGTGAAACTATCTGAAGGATGACCCGTCAACATTTTTAACTTCCATTGTCGCGACTCTCTCTCTCGCAATGGCTCTGGTTGAGATGAACTGATGACTTGCTTGATTAAAATATTTTGAAGATATTAACAGGTTTTAAATTTATTTTAAATCACAATTTGCAAGACGTGATAAAAAACCAATATTAGCATTTTCATTATAAAAACACTCAAAAAAACAACAAAAGAAAAATATTTTGTTATTTTACTCTTTATTTATCATATTTTATATTTAAACAAATATCTTACTTTATACATTATTTATATTCTATATTATGTTTAATTTAAAATGATTTCGTATTGCTCAAAACGTTTCCTTACAGGCCATTGAACAGTTTAATTAAAAATATGCTGTGCGTCTCTGATTGGTTGATGTGGGCTGTGGCGCAGCGGCTGGGCGTTTGGTCAGGAGTGTGTGTGTGTGTGTGTGATGATGGTCTCTCAGCAGCAGTCTCTCTTTACTCCTCTTCCTCCTCCTCTGTGATTGGTCGAGCTGTTCAGTTGGTGTCGTGTGCTGTCGTCTCTGCTTTTCTTTCTCTGTTTTCTTTTGTTTTCTGGTCAGGTTATTTCTTTGCTCTCACACGTTGAGTGTTTTTCTGTTTTTCTGCAGATCAGTGTTGTGTTTTTCATCTGGTTTCATCATAATTCACAGTTGAGTTTGATGTACTGATGACCAGAGGAAGTCTAACCAAACCACAGATATTTGTGATATTAGGATTCATAGGCTAAATGTGTATTCTTATCATAAAATACATAAAAAGTGTGTAGCAGTTGTATAGTTGTGTATTTTGCATGTTTTATTTCAAGTGAATAGCGTGTGTAGATGTTGACTGGCTTCAGTTCTGGATGATCATTGTATTGTAGTGATTTACACCTGAAAGTGCATTGATTCTCAGTCAAGATGCTTTATTACAATCTGAAGTGTGTTGATCTGTTCCAAACCCCTGTGCTGTCTACATAGCAACTATCCTCTACCACAGCACTGTCATGACACTGACAGCACCCAAACGCAGACAGCCAAAGGTTTAAACAAAATACTTTTCTTGAATAATAATCCTAAAATGGTGCAAAACAGGAATTCAAAACAAGGTAGAACAAAAAGCATGCAACGAAGCGCAAAACAAAATCCAAAACAAGGCACGGGGAATAATCTAAACACGATCAAGACGAGGACTAAGGACTGAGAATACAATGAGTCTATACAATATAGCAGGGAACAATACATAGAACTGGACTGTAATGCAACGCACGGGACAGAAGACATGAGGGACTTAAATGGGGAGACTGACGGGGGCGATAACAGGGCAGCTGGGGGGCACAAAACGCTAACGGGAAACTAACAAGGAGATTATACGGGACAGGTGATGGGCATGAGACTAACGGGAAGATGACGATGAAACAAGTGGGCGGGGCCAAGGCACGCAACACCGGAGAGAGTACATGGCACGTGAAAACAATGCCACGCCACTCTCCACATTAAACACGTGGGTCTGTCATGATCCTGCCACAAGACTCAAACATCACGACAAGAAGAGGCAGAATCATGACAGGCACACTAACACACATTAATTCTGCTGAATACAAACATCATAAAGTAAAGAAAACACAACTGGATTTGCAGTTTTTAATAATATTATTAAACAGGATTTAATGAACAAACATTTTAATTGAATGGGAAATAATATATATTCTTCAGCAGCATATAAATTACAGTAAACCACTTTGAATTTATTTGTAATTCTTCTTCGTCCATCATCTGGCAAGCTGTTGGATTCTGGGATTGCCTTTTTAAACCAGGTATGTTAGCACCTAAAGTGATTGTTGCCGAAAATTCTGTCATCATTTATTCTCTCTCATGTGTTTGTTAATCTGTATGTGACTCTTTCTTCAGTGCAACATGAAAGAAGATATTTTGAGAAATGGTTTTGTGTTCTTACAATGACGGTCAATGGGGTTCATCGACATTCTTAAAAATATCTTCTTTTGTGCTCTGAAGAAGTTAAAAACTCATTCAGGTTGGACGTGACCAGGGAGTGGATAAATGAAGTGATGCCTCAGAATACTCCCTATGCAGACAGCACACTGGGTTTTTGAACAGAGCTCCTAACATTACAACAGTTCAATATCATATCAGTTTAAGCACTTTCATGTTGTGTGGTTTCTGGAGCAGGTTTGTGGTTCTGGTGTGTTCAGATGAATACTGTGACATTATAAGCCATCGTACTGTAATCCTCCTCCCATACAACTGAAACAGCACTCTGTTTCCAAACGCCTCCAAGATCAGATCACACCTGTCATATATCTCACTTTCTCTAGACTCCACACCAAACCTCTGTATCGGACTAGTGATCATAGCTGGATTATAGTGATGCTGTTGATCATCAAAAGAGTTCTATTTCAGCAAGTGATGGATTCTGAGGCGTTGGATATAAAGTGCTGCTGATCATACAGTAGCTCATGTTTACAGTGTCAGTACGGTATCAGTACGTCATGTGTGTGTGGCCTTGTGTGTCATCATGAGCCGAGATCTGGGGCATCACAGCTGCTCAGGATGCTCATGATGACGTCGCCTCTAACCATCACTGTGATGATGTCACACAGGTGAAAAGGTCATGCAGGATGATGAATTCACCTGTGACCTCTTCCGCTTCCTGCAGCTGCTCTGTGAGGGACACAACTCAGGTGAGTGTCAGCGGGACAAACATCTGACGTCATTTTAGTGAAGACCAGGCGAGAGGAACAGTTTATAGACTGATTTATAGATCTGAAATGATTAAGTGGGAATCTGATATTTTAGTTTTCAGTAGGAAAGTCCAACAGCGTGTACAAAAATCAACCCCGGTTTTAATAAGATTTAAACTAAAGTCCCAGTGAAATTAGAAATAACAATTCTTATTTTTTCATGAAATATTGCAGCGTTTATTGTAAATAGTGGAACAGTGTGAGTCTTTCTCTTTTTAAAAATCGTGTGCCCTCATAATCCTCGGTTAAGATCTGTAAATGCACCTCTGTCCTGTAATGACTATCCATCTTAAGTGATACATGTTAGACGGCTTGGGCGGAGCATCCGTTAGCTCCTCCCCTTCAGCTGTCAGTCTGCACAGAGCCGTTGAGAGAGAGAGTTGTGTTAACTCCGTTGACTTCAATGGAACAGTTTGTTCACAGCAATGGCGTTCATAGAGGCTTTCGTTAGTTCCTGGAAGTTACTAGATATGCATGGAACTGCGACTAAACAGACCGACTGAGGTAAACTTTCAACCCATTTAAAGAAGAAAGCGATTTAATGAATAGAAAAATGAAAGCCTTAAGCCTGTAGCATACTTCATTTTTTTACGTGTACGGATATACATCTTCAGCCGAACACACAGCCTTGCAAAGTGTACTGCTTTTGACTCATACGCGTACACACGGGTTTGGACGCTTGTGCATTACAACATATTGCATTCTCTCCCGGGCCTACAGGGGTCAGGTTTTCTTCAACTACCTCGAATATATGCTCCCATGACACGGCTGCCACCTGGTGCTTGATGCAAGAAATTGAATGCGCATGCGCAACCTGAGAGTACTTTGTACGCAAGGTAACAAAATTCCGGCGGTGCATCTACAATTCTGATGAAGAAATTTGCGTCCCCCGCACTATACGTTGTCCCTCGCATTTGTGCTTAAAAAGGAACTATACTCCGGGCTTCACTCACACTCAAGTTGTTCAAGAAACCGAAGAAATGCATTCATCTTCACGACGCAAATTAAGAAATTTTATGAGGTTAACACATTCGTTTTAAGAGCGTTGGGTGTAACTAGTTACTAAGTAATGAGTTTCTGTAATTGAATTACTTTCCCCTTGAAAAAGTTAAGTAAGCGATTACTCTTGTTTTTCTGTAATTTAACTACAGTTACTTCTGATGTCATTAAACTAAATACTGTGAGTAATATTTAATAGTGGAAACAACATCAAAATTATGAGTCTAACTTCAAAATTTGTCCTTCAATGTATAATTCTCACATTTTTATACTTTGGTCAGATAATAAGAATATCTTATGTAGTTTATTATTATTTAATTGAATGAATTAAGAGTCGCTTTATGTCTATTCTTGAATCACTGAACTAATCAAGGTTGATGTAGATATAGAAAGTCATTAGTCATTAAATACTTTTTGGAGAGAGTAATGTGTACAGTAATCTAATTACACTATTGAATATATCATTAGTAACTAGTAATTCATTACTTTTTCAGATTTTTGATTGTAAGAGTGTAGTGTGCAGTTTTGTCATGTCTTACAGTGTGTAGTAAACTTCACATCGCTGTTGTGTTGAGTTTTTGTGATCTGTTTGTACATCAGATTTTCAGAACTACCTGCGAACACAGACGGGTAACAACACAACGGTCAACATCATCATCTCTACAGTAGATTATCTGCTGAGAGTACAGGTGAGAGGTTTCTTCATCAGGACCATCTGACCACCACCATCTGATGACACACACCTGACACTCATCTACTGTGTGTGTTTGTGTTTTCAGGAGTCCATCAGTGATTTCTACTGGTTTTACTCTGGGAAAGACGTCATCGATGAACAAGGCCAGAGGAATTTCTCTAAAGCCATCAATGTAGCCAAACAGGTGTTCAACACACTGACAGAGTATATTCAGGTGAATCAAGCTCTGCTGCTGCGTCTGTGTGTGTTAGAGATGGTGTGTGTGTTTGTTTGTGTGTGTGTTTGTTTGTGAGATATGATGTGTATGTTTGTGTGTGTGAGATATGATGCGTGTGTGTTTGAGGTGATGTGTGTGTGTTTGTGAGAGAGATGTTGTGTAACAAACGTGTGTTGATGATGGGTTTCCTCAGGGTCCCTGCACAGGGAATCAACAGAGTCTGGCTCACAGTCGTCTGTGGGACGCTGTCGTTGGATTTCTACACGTTTTTGCACACATGCAGATGAAGCTGTCACAGGTACATCTACAATCCAAACAAATCCATTCAAACATGGAGAAAACAATGTTGAGTGAACGTGTCGTTTTCATTCTGAAGGACTCAAGTCAAATCGAGCTGTTGAAGGAGCTGATGGATCTTCAGAAGGATATGGTTGTCATGCTCTTGTCCATGTTAGAAGGTGAGATTGTTCGATTATGAGAAATGCGTCGCCGTTTTTCACTGGAATAATAATTTGTCTGTGTGTTCAGGAAATGTCGTGAACGGGACCATTGGAAAGCAGATGGTGGATATGTTAGTGGAGTCGTCCAACAACGTGGAGATGATCCTGAAGTTCTTCGATATGTTTCTCAAACTGAAAGATCTGACATCATCAGACGCCTTCAAAGAGTACGACCCCGACGGCAAAGGGGTCATCTCCAAGAGAGATTTTCATAAAGCCATGGAGAGCCACAAACATTACACCCAATCTGAGACCGAGTTCCTCCTGTCGTGTGCAGAAACGGACGAAAACGAACTTTTGGACTATGAAGAGTTCGTCGAGCGCTTCCATGAACCGGCCAAAGATATCGGCTTCAACGTGGCCGTCCTTCTCACCAACCTCTCCGAACACATGCCGCATGACTCTCGCCTCCAGACCTTCCTGGAACTGGCCGAGAGCGTGCTGAACTATTTCCAGCCATATCTGGGCCGGATCGAGATCATGGGCAGCGCTAAGCGCATCGAGCGCGTGTACTTTGAGATCAGCGAGTCCAGCCGCACGCAGTGGGAGAAGCCGCAGGTCAAAGAGTCCAAACGTCAGTTTATCTTTGACGTGGTCAACGAGGGAGGCGAGAAAGAGAAAATGGAGCTCTTCGTGAACTTCTGCGAGGACACCATCTTTGAGATGCAGCTGGCCGCTCGGATGTCGGACGCCGGCGAACGCTCGGCCAGCAAAGAGGACAGCGAGAGAGAGAAACCGGAGGAGGAGAGTCCCGAGATGGGTTTCTTCTCCATGGCCACCGTGAGGACGGCTCTGTTCGCTCTGCGATACAACGTCATGATGCTCATGAAGGTTCTGTCCATGAAGAGCATCAAGAAACAGGTGAAGAGAGCCAAGAAGATGACGGTGAAGGACATGGTGACAGCGCTGGCGTCTTTCTACTGGAGCGTTCTTCTGGGTCTCCTGCACTTCACCTTCAGCGTCGCTCGAGGGTTCTTCCGCATCGTGTACAACAGTTTCCTCGGAGGCAGTCTGGTGGAGGGCGCCAAGACCATGAAGGTGTCCGAGCTCCTGGCCAATATGCCCGATCCAACGCAAGACGAAGTGAGAGGAGAGACGGAGGAGGGCGAGAAGAAACCTGCAGACAGAACCTCGCCCGAAGAAGACCTGGCTGATCTGGCGGTGAAGGCGGACGACACCGATCTTCTGTCTGATATATTCGGTTTGGATCTGAAGAGAGAAGGCGGACAGTATAAACTCATGCCTCACAATCCCAACGCCAGCCTCACCGATCTGCTCAACGCCCCCGTTCCACCTCCGGCCGCACCGTCGCCTGAAGTCCGCCGGAGACAGCAGGTACAGCAAACGCCGAACCGTGCATGACTGTTCAGCTGTGTGAGCTTGATCAAAATCCTCTTTCTTTGTTTCTCTCCTTCTCTCATCCAAGAGCTCCTCATCTTCAGCAGAGAACAACGAGATTACGGAAGACAACAAATCTGTGCCCGAGAAAGTCCAGTAAGTGACCAGAAACGATGGTTCTGTCCTAATGCCGTTCTCTCCGTGACGTTTCATATTGTTTCTCACAGAGGTGAAAATGGAAAGAAGACTCAAAAGAAGAAGGAGGTGGATGAGGAGGAGGTGAAGCGTAAAGTACGACTTCACTACAGCAGATCAGATGAGCCGGACCTTCATGAGTCTGCATTCTGGAAGAAGATCATTGCTTATCAACGCAAACTTCTGGTCTGAACTCCTCCTCACGTCATCTCATCACAAACACGCACTACTGAATATAACATGAGTCTATTGTGTTATTGTCTATTTCTCCCCTGTAGAATTATTTTGCGCGAAATTTTTACAACATGAGAATGTTGGCTCTGTTCGTGGCGTTTGCCATCAACTTCATTCTGCTGTTTTACAAGGTAACTCACACAAGAAACTGTCATGTAGTTGTGTTTTAACTCATCTCAAGCTACACACAGGAACGAATTACAAAATTGTGGCCACAAATTTGGGGCTCTGTAAGGACACCCCTCTATCTTAATGCGGACATGAGCCCCTTTTTGGTATTTATTAGCTCGCATTTGTTATGGTGGCGGCAAAGACGCCAACTTGTATGCACCCGAACTCCAGTCCAAAATGCGCAAAAAATTACGTCAGCTATGTCGAGATCAATCGAAAAAAGAAAGAAAAAAATGATAAAATAAATGTCCTCTTAGAACCTCTGTATGAATGAGACTTGAAATCCTGAGGAATGTTGTGTCCAGATGTTTGATTTTACATCAAGCATCACTCACATGTTCTTCAGGACATCTACATATTGAGTTATTGTCTTGTCTGATTTGTTTAGTAATATTGTATTATGTTATCTAAGTAAACATTATTCAATTTAAATTAGTCAATTGTACAAATATGACATTATAAATATATACAGCATATATTTCTATGGCACTATATTGCATTGCAAAGGAGTGGTTCCTCAGTGTTGACACTCTACGTAGGGTCTATTGTTTTTTTAAATGTACATAACAGATTTTCCCGAAGCTTTTATTTTTATATTCTAGTATTACGCTGTCTATAAAACATTTTTTTACTTCAGTTTCACGCTGAAATGTATATAGAATATTCACTTTTCTTTAGTAATATTTTGTATAAAAGTTCAATACCAATCATTGTGTGTTGAAGTGAATCAGCGGTGATGCTCATGATGGGCTTTTAGAGTGGACTTTGATCCTGTTTGTGTATGATGATGGATAAAGAGTCTGATTGTGTGATTATGTGAAGGTGTCGACGTCCTCAGCGGTCTCTGAGGGGAAGGACGTGTTGTTCAGTAGTACATCAGACACCAGCGTTCAGTGGGATCCTCTGGGGTCCTCAAGCAGTCCACCCGTCACGGTTCACTTCGTCCTGGAGGAGAGCAGCGGGTACATGGAGCCCACCCTCAGGATTCTGGCCATTCTACACACCGTCATCTCTTTCTTCTGTATCATCGGCTACTATTGTTTAAAGGTGTGACATAACAAACATCTCTTAAACACGATATCAGAAAGTCTCATGAGTGTTTGAGAAGAGATGTCAACAATGTGTCAAACTGAGCTCAGATTTGTCTCGTCTGCAAGTCAATATTGCTGAAGATCTCAATATCAACTCAAACATTTCTCATCACATTTACTCAAATCAAGATGATTTCACCTCGACAATCTACATTCATTCACACCTCCAGACTCTTCATTTGTTCCACAATCAAAGTTATATAGTTTTGATTTTAGCTTTATTTCGTTTTATTAATATTTTAAATTAGATTTAGTTTTTACTTCCTTTTTTTTTCATGTTTACTTTAGTTAAAGTTGTATCAATTTTGGTATATGCTTTTGTCATTTTATAATTGATGTGTTTATTTTTTATGTTGCTATAATATAATATTAATTCATTTCTATTTTAGTTCTGTTAATTATTATAATTTTAGTTCTTTAAACCTATTTCAGTTTATCATTGAGGCAACATTTCCAATTTTCCTTTAGTTACGTTTTCCCAATAATTTTTAGGTCAATATTTGATTGGATTTCAAGGAATTTTATTAAACTAAAGTAACCTTGCACACAATTACAGTCGCATCTGATTCTCTCATATTATTATAGAAAAATCTCATATTATCCCTCTTTTATCAAGTGAATTTGTGTTTAAATGTGCATTGTCAATATTAGAAGATATGAGAAGAGTTTGTTGTTATTGTTTGTGTTCAGTGTTTTCAGAAGATTCTTCACAATAATAAAAGCAAGACAGAGGTTTTTCATTCATGATGATAAAGTGCAATGATTCTAACACATGACAGATGATTTATAGTGTGTGTTGTGTTTGTCCGGCAGGTTCCTCTGGTGATATTTAAGCGTGAGAAGGAGGTGGCCAGAAAGCTGGAGTTTGATGGTCTGTATATCACCGAACAGCCGTCAGAAGATGATATTAAAGGTCAATGGGACAGACTGGTCATTAACACTCAGTGAGTCACACCATCATGTTATTACCATAAAAAAACTAATTATGAGCTGATGAAAGATGATAATAATAGTAATGTACAGCCTCACATTATAGTCAACAACACCAGCGATGATTTACAACACATACAGCAATACAAGCATCTTTAAACATGAATATATGTGCCTGTGGAGTCATGAAAATAATATTATTCTCATCCTGTCTGCAAATATATTTCCTTGTTTTAAGCCAAACTTTAATTTCATCTGGTCCAGAATGATTGAACATTGTGAGAGTTTTGACTCCTCCGGTCCATCTGCTGGTTATACTGTATGTTTAAGTGTGTTTAGTGTAAAATTCATTTGATCAGAAACATCACTGTGTGACAAGTTTAAGTTCAGTGACGGTCAAATAAGAACACAGTGTTTGAAACAGCAGACACAGAATAACAGAAGACAAGTGTTGGTCTTTTGATGAGGCATCATGGGAAATAAATCTGTGAAAATAAACCTTTGTATAAATGAGTCATTCACACAATAATTAAAACAGATTCATTTTAAATGCTTTATATTATTTGCACACATTAAATGACCCTGGATTGGAGTTCTGGCAGACTTGCATTGTTTACACAGTCTCGTGATGTTTTCTTCCTGTGCTAAAGATGAATGATCTCTGTCTCTCAGGTCCTTCCCGAACAACTACTGGGATAAATTTGTGAAGAGGAAGGTAAATGAGAGCGTACGAACACACAATGAGTGAACGGTGAAGAGTTCTGAGAGATAAAGCCTGGTATGGTCGGATCTGTGTTGCAGGTGATGGATAAGTACGGAGAGTTTTATGGTCATGATCGAATCAGTGAGCTGCTCGGGATGGATAAAGCCGCTCTGGACTTCAGTGATGCTCACAAGAAGAAGAAACCAAAGCGAGACGGATCCCTGTCAGCAGTGTGAGTGTCTCTCAGCGTCCTGTAGAGGGCGCCCGTGTCGTCGTAAGGCCCCCTTTGTGTAGAGTGCATGGCTTTGAGGCCCGCCAAATTATATTGTGTAATCTTAAACTTATAATTTTAACATATTCAGTTAGACAATGCAAGAAAAATCAATACTTTGGTTTGTGGTCTTATTTTTATGATGTTTGATTGCATAAAATCTATGATAATTTCACAAAATGCCCCCCCTGGATCCATCCTGGAGCCCCCCAGGGAGGCACGGCCCCCAGTTTTTAGAACAACTTCTCAATGAGATGTGACGTGATGGACACGTGATGCTGGATTAATGGAAGCGGTTTTCTCTTTTCAGACTGAACTCCATCGATGTGAAGTATCAGATTTGGAAGTTAGGAGTGGTCTTCACAGATAATGTAAATACTTCCTCTTTCTATCCGTTTGTTCGTCTCGAGCGATTCCTGTCAGATATTCACAGGTTTGTGTGTTTCAGTCTTTTCTGTATCTGGCCTGGTACATGAGCATGTCTATTCTGGGACACTACAATAATTTCTTCTTCGCTGCTCATCTGTTGGACATCGCCATGGGCTTCAAGACCCTGAGGACCATCCTGTCGTCTGTCACACACAACGGCAAACAGGTACCATCTCAACCTGGCATCATTACAATGTGTCATTATTAGGGATGGGTTACTGAGAAGTGGTACTTTTTTGGTCCGGTACATAATGGGTCAATACCGGAGTATGGATAAACTTCATGACAAACGATTCTGTTATTGATACTTTCATGTTTTATCTCTGTGTATTCGGGTGTTAAATGGCGGATTAGAGCCTGCTGCTGCCTGTCATTTAGCATCCCTCAATGATGTCCGAATGGCCAAAGTTTTTTCTCAACATATGTGTGATATCTAGGGCCATATGATTTCCGTGATGTATTTGTAATCTGCTTTTTTTGCGTGTTTGTGACTGAAAGAGTGGCGTGGTTGCGCTTGTGGAGCACAACGAGGAAGCTTCCGTCAAACACCCCTTTGCGGCTACCCGTCAAAATAAAAGTCTGTTATTTGAGAACAAGTTATTACATGGTTTTTAATAATTCGGCCACGGAGTATATTTACTTACTTTATTAAGTTGACGTAAATGTCCTTTTAAAATTATAAAAAGTAGTACATATAATTAACAAAAATATGACTTGCTTAAATAAATAAATACGGTGTACCAGCCAAATAACCACAGTGATGTAAAGTAAATGTTGAATTACATTATGATGCTTAGAGCCGTCAGTGGTATGCTAATGAACACACACGTTTTGTTATGAGGCATTTTCTATTAGCTCAGAAGCATTTGTGAACTGCAGTTCTAAAGCTCAGCTGTAATAAAGAAACTTCAAATGTTTAACATCTTTTCACATCATGTGTTGTGAGATTTAATTATAGAGCGTAGTTTCGGTAAAAGTATTGATAAGTACCAGGATCGATAAGCAGTATCGATATTGATAAAATCTTAACAATACCCATCCCTATTCATTATTGTGAACTCCTCTTCACACAAACTCATAAAGAACACAACACACTAATAAACACAAACATGATTGTGTGTGTGTAGTTGGTCCTGACCGTAGGTCTGCTGGCGGTTGTGGTTTATCTCTACACTGTGGTGGCTTTCAACTTCTTCCGTAAGTTCTACAACAAGAGTGAAGATGGAGAATCTCCAGACATGAAGTGTGATGACATGCTGACGGTGAGAAAGCAGAAATATCATTGTGTGTTTCAGCTGTGGCATAAATAACCAGAGGAGCTTCTGATGACTTTATTACTGTCGTTCAGACAATCAGCCTCCATTAACCTTTGACCTTGACCCTGTGATATTTAAATGTGATGTGCTGCTGTGCTCGGGGGTGTTGCTCTTTTAATTGGTGTGATGAGATGAGAACATCGCTGCTCTGATGGTTTATTTGTTGTTGCCAAGCACAAACGACCGGACGATCATTAGAAGGGCTCGACTAGAACAACAATGTCATTAACTCCACAACAATAAACACACACACACACACACTGTTTTTATACATCCAATCAAATCGCAGAGAAAGACGAAAACCACGGCTAGTATTTTTCTCATCAGGAGTTCCATTTCACTCGGAAATACGCCAAAATACAGAAGCCACAAACGATCGAAACTTCTGGATCACGGGGACGTTAAATCACATTCATCCAATCAAAAACTGAGTTACATGGTGAATGTTTGTTATTGTTACTCCATATTTAGAATGATGACGATGATCTCTCCACACACACACACACACACACACACACACCTTGATTTGATATTTTTGCTCCTGGCTGAGATAAGTAGAATTGGGGCGTGGCCACATGAAGGGCGTGGTCATGTGTAGGGTTAGGGATTGGATAGGGTGTTCATGTTAAGAGGCGGGGCCACAGATAGGCTAGAAAAAGTTATTGCTAAAATATGTGATAGTATAAAAAAATATTATTGAGTGACTTTGTATATGTTTTGTGCACAGTGTTGTCTTCCCTCAACTTAAGTGTGTGTGTGTATCATCTAGAATAGCCAAGATGTTATGTATGTTGCTAACATCTGTTTTTTTACTGTGTTTATGTGAAGGTCAGTGAGATGTTGAGATGTTTGCCGAGTGCTTTACAAGGATGTGTGTATGTGTATGTGCGTGTGTGTGTGTATGTGTTTGAGTGTACGCAAGTGCGTGTGTGTGCGTCTGTGTGTGCGTGTATGAGTGGTGTGTGTGTGTACATGTGTGTGTGTGTGTGTGTGTGTTCATGGGGGTGTGTGTGCGCGTGTGATTGTGTGTGTGTGTGTGTGTGCGTGCGTGCGTGCGTGCGTGTGTATGTGCGTGTGTATGTGTCTGAGTGTACGCAAGTGCGTGTGTGTGCGTCTGTGTGTGCGTGTATGAGTGGTGTGTGTGTGTGTACATGTGTGTGTGTGTGTGTGTGTTCATGGGGGGGTGTGTGCGCGTGTGATTGTGTGTGTGTGTGTGTGCGTGCGTGCGTGCATGTGTGCGTGTGTGTGTGTGTGTGTGCGTGCAAGCTTTAATCCGTCGGAAGCAGCCATCCGTAGAATTCCATTTCTAGATCTTTTCTTTGCCTTTGTCTCAGTTTCTTCACTGTCCGTCTCTCCTAATAAGGGAAGACAGTTTGATGGCAGAGGAAGTTTTGTGTCATGAGCAGCAGACTCCAGCACATTCACTTTCTCTCTTTGTGTTTGTGTTTTGTGTTTATAGATATGAACGGCTTTAGTTAACTGTGCTTTATTGTCATGTTAACATGAATGAGGAGTGAGATAAAAACCCTCTTTACTGTAGTAAAATCACTAGTTTATATGTTTTGTAGAGATTGCATAAATGTGTTTAATGTTGGAAGTGTTAATGGAACACAGTTCAATACCTATCATGAAGTTGTCAAGCAGTGTTGTATTAATGTGATGTGTGTGGATCACTGTTTTACATCTTAAAATTCAGTTTGTCCAACCAGTTTATCCTTTCAGAACATCATTAATATTTAGATTCGGTTCAATTAAAAATATTAACACCAAAAACAACCACTTCTCCAATGTGTTTGTTTGTGTGCTTGTGTGCAGTGTTATATGTTCCACATGTATGTTGGCGTTCGGGCTGGCGGTGGCATCGGTGATCAGATCGAGGATCCGGCCGGGGACGAGTATGAGATCTATCGCATCATCTTTGACATCACCTTCTTCTTCTTCGTCATAGTCATCCTGCTGGCCATTATACAAGGTGTGTGTTTGTTTGTGTGTGTGTGATGATGATGTGTTTGTGACTTTCTGAAGTATCTCATGTTTGTGTTTGTTTGTGTGTTTCAGGTCTTATTATTGATGCATTTGGTGAGTTAAGAGACCAACAAGAGCAGGTGAAAGAAGACATGGAGGTGAGACCACCATAAAGTGAAAATTATTCATCAAACTGTAATTACACATGTGTTATGTACTTTATGTATTCAGACATGTTCTGATTAATTCATGTCAAAATGAAGTGAATTCTGGAGACGGTTTGATTTCTTTTACATAGAGTTGAGAATTTAGAGAGAAACATGTTTGTGTGTTTTTGCTGTTTGCAATATAAACGAAGAAATGATGAAATATATGAGGCATGATTAACATGGATTTGATGACACTAAAAGTGTTTTGATTCTGGGACTTCAGTCATTAAACTTCAAACCTTTCATCCAAATTATGAATGAGATATTTTAAAAAAGTTGTGTCATGTCTATAAAACTAATATTATTATAATAAATCTTCCCTCTCTCTATTAAACTTTACACAAAACATCTTTTCAGCAGTATTCTGAATTCACCCGTCAGAGGTTGATATTGAACTGCCGTTGTTTTCATTACACTTTATGTAATATTTGCTGATCATTGTTGTGATTGAATTTGATTTAAAACATCACATTTCACTCTTTAAGAGTCGATGTTTTATTTAAGCTGAACATTATTTTGTTATCTTTTCAGATATTTTCATATATTTTAATGTGAATTTGATATTTGTTAAGATTCGGTCATTATAATGGTATTATCTCTCTCCTCACAGACTAAATGTTTCATCTGTGGAATTGGAAATGATTATTTTGACACAGTTCCACACGGCTTTGAAACCCACACGCTACAGGAACACAACCTGGCCAACTATCTGTGAGTCCTTCACGAGAACATCTGAGATCTCACACCATCACACACGAGAACATCTGAGATCTCACACCATCACACACGAGAACATCTGAGATCTCACACCATCACACACGAGAACATCTGAGATCTCACACCATCACACACGAGAACATCTGAGATCTCACACCATCACACACGAGAACATCTGAGATCTCACACCATCACACACGAGAACATCTGAGATCTCACACCATCACACACGAGAACATCTGAGATCTCACACCATCACACACGAGAACATCTGAGATCTCACACCATCACACACGAGAACATCTGAGATCTCACACCATCACACACGAGAACATCTGAGATCTCACACCATCACACACGAGAACATCTGAGATCTCACACCATCACACACGAGAACATCTGAGATCTCACACCATCACACACGAGAACATCTGAGATCTCACACCATCACACACGAGAACATCTGAGATCTCACACCATCACACACGAGAACATCTGAGATCTCACACCATCACACACGAGAACATCTGACATCTCACACCATCACACACGAGAATATCCAAGTCACTTAACAATTGCAATATTTTGGTTCTTTGAATTTAACCAAATCTGTGTTAAACACCAGAAAGATTCAGCTCAAGCAGTGTCGTCATGTGACTCTGTGTCTGTTTGTTTCCAGATTTTTCTTTATGTATCTCATCAACAAAGATGAAACAGAGCACACAGGCCAGGTAAAACTCTCTCTCTCTCTCTCTTCCCCCTCTCTCTCTCTCTCTCTCTCTCTCTCTCTCTCTGTCTCTCTCTCTCTCTCTCTCTCTCTCTCTCTCTCTCTCGTCTCTCTCTCTGTCTCTCTCACACTCTCTCCCTCTCTCTCACACTCTCTCTCTCTCTCTCTTCCCCCTCTCTATCTCTCTCTCTCTCTCTCTCTTCCCCCTCTCTATCTCCCTCTCTCTCTCTCTTCCCCCCCACTCGCTCTCGCTCTCTCTCTCTCTCTCTCTCTCTCTGTCTCTCTCTCTCTCTCTCTGTCTCTCTCTCTGTCTCTCTCACACTCTCTCCCTCTCTCTCACACTCTCTCTCTCTCTCTCTGTCTCTCTCTCTGTCTCTCTCTCTCTCTCTCTCTCTCTGTCTCTCTCTCTGTCTCTCTCACACTCTCTCCCTCTCTCTCACACTCTCTCTCTCTCTCTGTCTCTCTCTCTGTCTCTCTCACACTCTCTCCCTCTCTCTCACACTCTCTCTCTCTCTCTCTGTCTCTCTCTCTGTCTTTCTCTCTCTCTCTCTCTCTCTTCCCCCTCTCTGTCTCTCTCTCTCTCTCTCTCTCTCTCTCTCTCTCTCTCATGAGATTTGTGATGTTTAGTTCTAATGTTGACGTCAGATAAACGTTTGTTTTTAGGAGTCATTCGTTTGGAAAATGTACCAGGAACGCTGCTGGGAATTCTTTCCTGCTGGCGACTGTTTCCGGAAACAATACGAGGACCAGCTGAATTAAAACACACACACACACACACGTTGTTGAGGACGACTGTGTTTGTTTCACAGCGTTTCTCTGTCAGCTGCAGTGAACCTGCGGTTGAGCAGCGATGTGAACTGGAAAATTCAATGCTTCTTCATTTCATTTCTTTAAAAGACTTTATGAAGAGGAGGGGAACTGATGAAGGACACAGAGGATGATGAGGATGATGATGGCCTGTCTGTGAGGCCGAATGTTGAATGTTTCTTGTGATGGGGATTCAGTGCCTTACCATGAGAAAGAGGAGCTATGCAAGACGATAAAGACACCCTGGATGAGAGAGAGAGAGAGAGAGAGAGAGAGCTTGTACCCCTCAGAACTAATGTTGGCTACATACAGTATTCTCCTCTACTGTTCTCTTTATTTCTTTGTTTCGGTTTCTTTTGGTAATGCACCCGAGTAACAACCGAGTTTATATTCAAGCTCTAAGAAAATTAATCTCGAAAAACGTTTCATTGCATGTTTATTATGCAAGTTTAAAGAAAACATTTGAAATCGTACGCAAGCTGATGTATATCACACCTGCAGTTTTATAGGTTCAAGAACATGTAAGATAACGCTGTACTATTCAAGTATATCGTGGGCTTTTCTCCTCTGTCATCAGCCAAGAACGGGCCGGTCCGGACTCAAAACCTCTCCACCGTAGATGTAGTTGGACGCAGAAGCAATATCCATTCAGAGAGTCCAGACGCTTTCTTTCACTGCAGAACGTCAGGACGAGGACAGACGACGGCCGCACCGTCACAATTCCATCCTACTGGAAACCACTGCACTTTCTTTCATAGCCATGACAAAGACAAGATGCTTTTCTTATTTCTTCTACAAACAATGTGAAGTCATCGCAATAACAACAAATGGGCTAAAAAAACAGCCGTAACTACGTGAGAGAAGTTTTACTCGTGTAAAGAATTTTGATAACAAAAGAAAACCTCATAGGAGAATAATCTGTGTACCGTGTGAAGTTGTGAGCATATAACTGTGTGTGATCTATAACGGGAACTCAAAGACATGCATGATTTTGACAAATAAAAGGATTATTTATTCATGCTTGTTGGTGTTTTCACAGCCATAGAAATCGCAGCTCATTCATAATGAAAGATTTCTTTTTGGAGATTTTATGGGTAAACATCACTGCGTTTTGTCAGATTTACACACTTCACAGAAGAAACTTTCCCCAAAGAACCATTCAGCTGAAGGTAAAAGAAGCATTTCTCTTAACTAAATGACCTTTTTCTCTTTTGTGAAAGATTCTTTAGATCTGAAGGGTTCTTAGTGAAATTGAATGCAATTCAACACAGTCAACACAAACAACACAGTCGAGCAAGAAAAAAGACTTACAAATATTGCCATTGATCTTTAAATGTTTGTAAGTCTGAGCTAAACATTGAAATATTCTTACCTGAAGCTCTTTAAAAATCTCATCTGAACTCAAAAATCAGATGTGACCAACAGCTTTACAAAAACCTTTTTGAGAAGAAAAATGTTTCAAGATGTAAAGATTTCTGTCCGCAGTTAAAAGAAAATCCTGAACATCAGTCAAATAAACATCACAGATCTTAAATGTGTGTCTACAGATGATTTTTAATATCGGTTGAAAGCCTGAAACATTTAGTGTTTTGTGATTAATGAAACTTGTAACATCACTGTGAGATTTATTCTGTCTGAGGATTCATTTCAAACATCAGGACAAATGATTCTCTCGCCGTCTATGAGCAGCGTCTCACAGAGGACAAATGATGTGTTTCTGCTCAGCTTTAAAGAACACACACACTTGTCATGTGTGTGTGATGTCATCTGCTGTATCTCTTCACATGTTGTTCTGTATTCTCAGCACACGCGTGTCTTCATTTAATCACCAGGTGAACAGCATGAGATACAGATGAAGAACATCATCTTCACATGAAGGTTAGTGAGCGAGAGGAGAGGACTTCAGCATCAATCAGCCTTGCATGAATGAAATATGCTGCTCAAGCTGGTTGCTAGGGTGTTTCTATGCAGGAATGTGTTGTCTAATAACACGGCTGGTTGGAAGGCTAGATTCTGATTGGCCGGTCGCAACGTTTGCTGGATCGTTATTCCCAGAAAACAACAGCTCAAAACTTATAACACACTGTAACCCGGATGTAGAAAATCATTTTGACAGGTTTTTTACAGATGAAATATAAAAATATATTTTAATAACATATATGACATTTTATTTACAAAATATTAAACCAAATTGCCTGTTCTTGACGTTTGAATGTCAATTCTTACCGGCTTCACGGAATGTCTGTATTCGGTAAACATGAGCTAATAAAATATTCTAATTCACAATTCACGTCCAGTTTTTTTCTCATGTGGCAAGTAGACGTGTAATAAGCGTGATAATGTACAAGCAGCTGCTGTTAACGGCAAATAGGCCCCTTCAGTGTGACAAGAGCCGCCGCTTCACGTCCTGATCACTCTGTCGGGGATTATTTCTGCCATAACAACCGGCTGCCTGTATATTATCTCTCACATGTTCTTCATGTGTCATGTTTGTGTCAGGGGCACGTGTAAGAGTTAATATGCCGTTTAACAAACAGATGTCGAGCTGAAATATGACTTTGATCAACCGTCTCCAATCCACAGAGAAAACATCTTCATTACAGTCCTTCCTCAACAGCTGCTGGCAACACTGAGGTCATTGGTTTGATTCTCTGGAAACGGTGAATCTTGTGTTGTTTAATGTCTGTCATCAGAGTAGATGTGATGCCAATCACACACATTGATAACACAGTGAGTTATCATCAACACACACACACACACACACACACACACACACACACAATGATGTGAACATCAGATCTCTTGAAGGACAAATCTCTCAGAGCTGATGTCTGTCTGACAGAGACACCGCTGACCCTCACTGGTGTGAGACAGTCAGAGAGAGAGAGAGAGAGACAGCTTCTTTACTTACTGACACCACACCAATGATCTCTGACCTGCTGCTGCTGGAGCACACACACAACAACACACACACACACACACACACAGAACAGTCTCACTCAAGGACGAGCACAAACACACACACACACACACACAGAACAGTCTCACTCAAGGACGAGCACACACACACACACACACACACACACACACACACAGAACAGTCTCACTCAAGGACGAGCACAAACACACACGACACTACGCTCCCACACACACAACAACACACACACAGAACAGTCTCACTCAAGGACGAACACACACACACATACTACACCACATGCAGGCACACAAAATACACAACACTACACACACACAGTCTGAATTCTGATTTTCTTCTTCTCCTGAATTTCCTGTTTAATTCTTCTGTGTTTCATCAATGGAGGATTTATAGTCAGATTTCTGGATGTAAATGTCTTCAGTTTTTCAGATATTTTTACAATATTCCTAAAGTAATGCTCACTGTACTATATTTTAATAACAGATTATAACTAATATGTCATATTGTTCACTGGAATATCAGTGGATCTTCATCTCATTCTGGATGTGTTGTTTCTCAGTTGAAATGAATTGCTTCCAGATGCACTTTGTTTGTAATGTTTCACTTTTCACAAAAGTTTTTGTTTGAAGTGCTAGAAACAAAAGTCTCTCTCTCTGATTTCCATTCCTGCACTCAGATCCACTAATCAGAGAATTTACAATTGATTTTTCATTTTAAACAATTCTTTGTTTGTTCAAGGTTGAGAAATATTTCTTAAATATCGTTTAAGATGTCTGTAGAGAACATGAATATTTGATGCTTTCACAAGATTTAGGGCTAAAACACGATCATTCACAGCTGGATATAATAATGTGTTTTTTTCATGAACATCATAGATTCCCGAGGACGGTACTCCTCTGGTGGTACTTGGAGACTTCAACATCCACCTGGAAAAACCACAGGCTGCTGACTTCAACAACCTGACTGCGTCGTTTGACCTCAAGCGGGTCCCAACTTCAGCGACTCATAAATCTGGTAATCAACTCGATCTTATCTACACACGCCATTGTTTCACCCATCACTCCCAGGTCACCCCGCTGCACAAGTCAGATCATTTCCTCATCACTCTTGATCTCGACTTAACTTCTCCAGACACTACACATGCTTCCCCACTGGTCACATTCCGACGCAACCTACGATCACTCTCTCCCTCTCGCTTGTCCTCTGCAGTCTCTGCTACTCTCCCACCCCCTAAACAGTTCTCTCTCCTTGATACTAACACCGCCACCCACACCCTTTGCTCCTCACTAACCTCCTGCTTGGACATCTTATGCCCTCTTCGATCTAGGCCATCTCGTGCATCTCCTTCTGCCCCCTGGTTATCTGATGTTCTCCGTGAACATCGCGCCTCTCTCAGGTCTGCAGAGAGAAAGTGGCGCAAATCAAAAGAACCTACCGACCTCTCTCTTTATCAGTCCATACTCTCTTCCTTCTCTGCGTATGTCTCCTCTGCGAAAACCCAGTACTACCACGCTAAAATCAATAACTCTCCTGACCCTCGTACTCTCTTTAAAACCTTTTCTGCTCTTCTTTGCCCGCCTACCCCCTCACCTCCATCGGACTTAACAGCTGACAAATTTGCGTCGTTCTTTGTACAGAAAACGAGCACCATCAGTAATCAATTCTCTGCGCCACCACCTCTTGACCACGCCCAATCCCCAGACACATGCTTGCTCCCCTCGTTCTCTCTCGTATCTGAAGAGGACGTTTCCAAGGTCATTTCTTCTAACCACCCGACTACCTGCCCCCTAGATCCCATCCCCACTCATCTCCTCCAGGCCATTTACCCATCGGTTGTTCCCTCTCTGACCCACATTATCAACTCATCTCTCACCACAGGTACATTTCCTACACTCTTCAAAGAGGCCCGTATTACCCCACTACTAAAAAAACCTACTCTTAATCCTGCACTGTTAGAAAACTACAGACCGGTATCCCTCCTCCCCTTCGTTGCGAAAACTCTAGAACGTGTTGTATGTAACCAGCTCTCATCCTTTCTCGTCCAGAACAACCTCCTAGACAGCAACCAGTCGGGTTTCAAGTGCGGTCATTCCTCTGAAACTGCGCTGCTCTCTGTCATTGAAGCCCTGAGACTGGAAAGAGCTTCCTCTAACTCATCTGTTCTCATCCTACTGGACCTATCTGCCGCCTTTGACACCGTTAACCATCACATCCTCCTGTCCACCCTCAAGACTATGGGGGTCTCCGGAATGGTGCTACAATGGTTCAGGTCTTACCTCTCGGGTAGGTCCTTTAGAGTATCTTGGAGAGGTGAGGTGTCTGAGTCCCAACATCTCGACACAGGTGTGCCTCAGGGTTCAGTGCTTGGTCCGTTGCTATTCTCTGTATACATGTCATCCCTAGGCTCTGTCATCCGGAAACATGGCTTTTCCTATCACTGCTATGCGGATGATACACAACTCTACCTTTCTTTTCGCCCAGACGATCTGACGGTTTCTGCACGCATCTCAGCTTGCCTAGCCGACATCTCGCTCTGGATGAATGACCATCACCTGCAGCTGAACCTTTTAAAAACAGAACTGCTTGCAATCCCGGCCGATACAAAGACTCATCATAGCCTCTCCATTCAACTGGGCTCATCAACCATCACATCTTCCAGAAAGGCAAGAAACCTGGGAGTGGTGATCGATGATCAGCTCAACTTCACAGATCAAGTTGCCAGCACCGCCAGGTCCTGTAGATTCATTCTCTACAATATTAGGAAAATTAGACCCTTCCTATCAGAGCATGCTACGCAAGTCCTAGTACAGGCTCTGGTCCTGTCCAGACTGGACTACTGCAATGCGCTACTGGGTGGACTTCCAGCTTGCACAACCAAACCTCTACAGATGATCCAGAATGCTATAGCAAGAGTTATCTTTAATGAACCGAAGAGAGCACATGTCACTCCTCTATTCATTAAGCTACATTGGCTCCCTATAGTTGCTCGCATCAAATTTAAGACTCTGCTCCTGGCCTACAAGACCACCACTGGTTCGGCACCACCTTATCTTCACTCACTACTCCAGACATACGTACCCGCCAGATGCCTACGCTCTGCAAACGAACGGCGTCTTGTGGTACCATCCCAAAAAGGTAAAAAATCTCTCTCGCGCACCTTCTCCGGATCTGTTCCACCTATGTGGAACGATCTACCTGCTGCTACAAGATCTGCAGATTCTGTAGCCATCTTTAAGAAACGTCTGAAAACGCATCTCTTCCGTCTACATCTGACTGATCTGTTCTGACTCTATTTTCTTTACTCTTTATTAAAAAAAAAAAAAAAAATGAATGAATGAATGAATGGTTCTGTATACTGTGTTAGGTTATATGAGACCCAATCCTCTTTTTTTTTTCGATTGCACGATTGCACTTACTACTTATGCTGTCCCAATTGCTTCCATTGCCTACCCAAATGTAAGTCGCTTTGGATAAAAGCGTCTGCTAAATGACTAAATGTAAATGTAAATGTAGATTCTTATCTCATATAATGACATTCTCTGTAGTGTGATGATGTGATGAAGAGAAAAATCAACATGGATTCTGTTTGATGTATCACAATCTTCAAACTCTCCGTCTCTTTATTCACAATCTTCAAATCTAAAAGAAGATCATTGTGTGTTTGTTTATTGACTTATGAAGAGTGCAGTAAATACTCATGAATCTCATACAGACCTGCTTTTGTTTCTCATGCAGGACCCTTCACTTGTAAGACATGCAGAACACCTGCTGGATGTGATGAAGTGTCTGTCTGCTGTTTCTGAAGATGAAGGAACATCTGCATACAGTAGTGTGACACACAAGAGGACATGTCATGTGTATCACATCAAAGGAAAACCGCTCTGTCAGGACCACGGTCTTCAAAACTCTTCATCTATCCGTGCAGCCTTGAACATTCATGATGCGTAACAGGATTCAATTCAGATGATCCGACAGATAGAAGTTGTGTCCCAATAGGGGGCTCCTTAGGTTCCTTTGAAGGATGCATTTTAAGAGCGATTGCGTCACAGCAGTGCGACTGAAGGCTGATAAAGCCGTCCCGATTCAAAGGTTGCATGCAAGTTGTCACACGTCTCAGCTTTTACTTGCAAATGTTTTTCCAACAATCTGCGCTGGTAAATCACTTACATTAAGAAAAACAAAAAAGTAAAAATGTGAAATATAAGTCCTTTATCAAAAATATTTTCCCATCCAACACATACAGTATGAGCATGTGATGAAACCCGCATGTAGTGAAGAGATTTCAGGACGGCTGTGAAGCGTAACGCAAGTCATGGAGACTTGAATATTAGCACAGTCTCAGCAAATGAAGAAATGTGTGTGTCCATATTTGGCTGTTTTCTCACTGTTGCTCTGTCCTGAGCGTTTGCCCTTCAAGAGTCTAAATAAGGGCGAGTGAGAAGAACAGAAACAATAGATGTGATTCTACAGATTATGTAGCTTTACTGTGAACTCTTTAGTCACTTATTGATTGGTAATACTTTACATTAGGGTACCATTTATGAAGCATTTATAATTGTGTTCACTTATGATAAATAAGTCATTTACAAATGCATTATGAAGCAGTTATAACTGCATGAATATAAAGGGGATTCTAACCAAATATCTGCCAAATAGTGAGCAGCTATAAGAAAAACAACACAACACCCTACAGTGTCCCGTCTGACATCATATATTGTAAACAACATCAAGATAATAATGAATCTGCTTTCGAGTCAAATAAATAATCAATAAATACATTTATTAAGCACTTATACATGTAAGCTAAAAAGGTATTTGGTTAGAATCCCTCTTTTATTCATAACTGTTTTATAATGCATTTGTTAATGACTTATTAATCATTAATGAACACATTTTTAAATGCTTTAAGGGTACCTTAATGTAAAGTATTGCGTATGGATTTAATGTAACGAAGCAGTTCAACTACAAAAATACATCATTCTACATTATACAAGTCATGCCGGTGGTTTTGATTTATTGACTATACCAGAAATACTGATATCCAAGTGTTGTTTTGATAGAAATGTAAAGGATGACGAAAGGATGACAGAGGTTTATTTCTGATGCTGTGAGTAAACTTATTTCACAATAAAGTACATTTCATATCTCGATTTGTTTGATTGACAGCTCTCGATAAAGTTGATCTAATTGTAGATTAGAAACTCTTTAAATCTTTATTAAAGTCCCAGTGAAATTAAAAATGACGATGCCAATTTTTTCATGAAATATTGCAGCGTTTATTTTAAATAGTTTATCAATGTGGGTTATTCTCTTTATTTTTTGTTCAAATCTGAAAATGCACGCATGATACCCATCTTAAAATACGTGTATTAAACGACTTGGGCGGAGCATCCGTTAACTCCTCCCCTTCAACATCAGTCTGTTGCCAGTTCCTTTTTTATATATCCAATCAAATTAGAGTAACACGAAAGCCACGCCCATAATCTGTCTAATTTAAAATGCCATTTCACTCGGAAATGCGTAAAAATATGGAAGAAGAAACGATCGCAACGTCCGGCTCTGTTTAAACATCCTCTACACGACAGATCAATAAACGTAATCAACACTTTCTGCTTTTTGTTTTGGATTGTACGGATGATTTTTAACACTGATATTAAGGCGCACAGCACACATACAGTCTGATATGTGAGTTGACTTTTGATTCAGATACTTTATTAAAAGGATTTACTTTGTTTGATGTGTCGTTGTGTTTGGAGTGTAAACTGAAGTTCAGCATTTAGAAGAAATTAAAAAGGGTTTGACAAAAAAATAACAACACCTGAGCAAAACTTATTTTCACCGATCGACTGTACACTGTTCTCCACCCGAGGATGCATTCAAAGCAAACATCTGCAAATATCTCCTGACATCACTTTTTGATCTGATCTTTCATGGAGACTGGAAATGAATGTTTTATTATTTTTGTACGTTCCGTATAATGACATGATTAATGACTTCTGAATATTTTTCCACTACAGATGAGTTTGATGAACCGTAAACATTGTGAACGTCAGTCAGTGTTCAGTGTCCCGTTTCAGAGATTGTGTGAATGAATTTCTCCTGAGTCCATATAAGCAGAAACATGCGGTGTTGTGTCAGACTGATGAATGACTTTCATTTCAATGTTTGTTATGATAGAGAAGAAATAAAGCTCAGTTCAACAGTAGCAGCTGATCCTCCATCACATCACCCTCCATATGAATCATTCTCTGCTGAAACTCTCTTGATGCTGAAGCTCATCAATCTGATCTTATTAAAAACACTAAACAACACTCTTCAGTGTCACAGGTTTCTACATTCATGAGGTGACCACACTTATGATGATGTCACATCTCTATCTCAAAACATTATTATTCACTTCTAATCTGTGTGGGTTATTGGGTTAACAAGAACTGTGTGCATGTGTGTGCGTGTGTGTGTGTGCGTGTGTGTGTGTTTGTGTGCATCCAGCTCGCTGAATCTCTCCCTAATTTCCGATGTCATAGACCTGTCACTATGACAACCACGAGAAGATAACACACACAGATGTCCTGATGGTATTTCAGACATTTTTATTCAGACAGACATACGCTACAGCAGCATTGATGCAGATTTAACACTGGACACCAGGCTGACACTCAGCGCAGTGTCAAATATAAAACACTTTTTTTTAACCTAGAAATGCAAAATGTTTGATTTCTATATTTTTCTTTTGAGTTTGAACATCGACGGCACTTTAAAATCCTGACATCATTCTCCACTTTTCTCTTGAGCTGTCACAGTCTGTGCAGTATTCTGAAGCGGTCTTGAAGTAGTTTTACGTGTCAGATGAGATGGGGTTTTATTTCAAGATCACAATTGTAGACAATCTTTTTTTTATATATATATTTATTTGTATTCTGTGTTAGTGTAATTTGTATGAACCATGGGTCTGAGAGTAACGCAATTTCAATCCCTCGTACTGTACATGTGGCAGAATTGACAATAAAGCAGACTTTGACCTTCACTTTGACTTTGACCTGCAGTGAAATCAGTTGTATTTATTTATTCACATCATTGTTGTTATTAACTGTAAAACTGCTTCAAATGCAAATTCATATTTCTTCCTAATCTTTTGTTATTGTGGGTCAGAAATGAACAGGAAACTTTTATTATGGTTCTTGTTACATTATGTTTATCTTTCAGATGAATTTGAGGAGTGTTGGTTCAGTCTCGAGTCTTGGTCAAAGTTTTGATAGTTTCGTATACAACTCAATTAAACAAGTTTCGTGTGCTTCAGTGAAGTTTTTTGAGAATTGTTTCTTTTGTTTCGTGTATTTTTTGCTGTGGTTATAGTCTCCTGTAGATGGCGATCTGGTGTTTCTGTGAATCACATCAGGTGTTTCATTTCTCACAGAAATATAGCGTATTTGTCAGATATTTCGATAATAGACACACATTGTAAAAGACTAATAGTTCATGCTGTTCGTTCTCATCATAAAGTTCAGACTATTTTGTTTTATTCTGTATTTTAGGTGTGAGAGACTGAACTGGTCTGTTTTCTGTCATGATCACTTGTGAATTCATTCATCATCTGTCTCGAGTTATATTCTTTCTTGCTTGTGATGTTTGCGTTTAAATAACTAAATAAAACAAACAAAAATAACCTTAAAGATATTTGAGAATATTTGAAAACGTTTTTTGATGCGCGTTCTTCGTTTCGTTGCGCAGTCTGAACTACTTTGTCTCGCGCCGAGCCGGGATACGACGCGTGATGACGTCACGGACACCGAACGCTGCCGCGAGCCGCGGGTCCTCAGATGCTGCAGCCGGTGTTGTGTTGAGTGTGTGAGTGATGCGCTGGAGCTCAGAATGATGAAGATGATGAAGATGATGATGACTGAAGACTCTGTGACAGGTGATATTGTGCAGTTTTCTGACTGGACTCACTGGCGCAGGTGCGTGATTCTCATCCACTCAATAAAGCAAAACTATAACAACACTGAACTCATGTGAAGCAGCTTCTGTGAGATGATTCAGTCATTCAGTGATT
>CM056456.1:133226-135726 GCA_029783895.1 Triplophysa bombifrons
TGAGACATCAATACACCAGAGGAGAAACATTCAACATTTTTAATAAACATTATATTTTTAGAGACATTTTATTGGACTTGTCATGTCTTCTATAATTATTTATCTGAAAAACAAACACACAACAGCGCACAGGGTTGTGTGTATTTCTGCTGGACTCTGTCTCTGTGTGTGCGTCTGTGTTTAGTTTGACTTATTAAATCCTGATATCTCCACTGTAAACGTCTTTATTCTGTGTTCTGTGGCGCTCAGTTGTTTATTTATTTGTAGTGTTTGTTAAGGCACACATCATCATTGTTGAGCAGATATTTATTTCTGATCATTAAAGTCGTGCTGCCTCATTTGTTGTTGATGTTAATTCAGTTTCTCAAGAGATGAAATGAGTTTTCTGGTGTCTGTGAAACAAGAAGTCTTTTCATCATCACATGTAAAGATGTTTACTTCTGTGTTTGTTTCACTGTCAGTATTCACAATCACACATGAGGAACACATTACAGCTAATAGATGAAGAAATAATGTCATTATCTAATGCTTATGTGAAGAATATATCCAGCGCAAGCCCTCATGCAGCCTCTGTTTGGACCATTATTCTGTTTCATATCTGAAGAAAAACTGGATATGAATAGAGCTGAAGACACTAAAGTATAAGACATCACATGAATGATCTTGTTGTTTCACACAGTATCTGGTGTTTGGTCGTAACTTTATTGTGTATTTGAGCCGTTAAGTGTGTGTTTTATAATATCGTAGAAAGGTTGAAGTTGTTGTGAGAGTAGAGAGCGATCTCATGATGTCATCCGTGAGCAGGAAGAACATTTGTGTCTCTGTCTATAATGACTGTCAGACGCCCATCTCAAGCTCATCTCATCTCATTTCTTCGTCTTTAGCTTCAGGAGATCTCTGAACATGTTGAAGATGATCTCTCTGTTCCTTCAGTAGTCCTGCTGGCTTCATGTCAGCGCTGCGGTGGGATTCTTGGCAGTGATGGGATGGTGTGTTCAGCACTGTGTGTAGTCTGGATATACATCAGTTAGTCTGAAATGAGCTCTGGATTCATGGTGTGTGTGTGTGTGTGTGTGTGTGTGTGTGTGTGTTTGTTTGTTTGCTTGTGTGTGTGTGATGTTTACTGTAGTAAACTGTGCTGTAGTGTTCTGTGGGAGAACTCTAGTATACTATATTTATAGTGAGTTTCAAAGACGCATTTCAGTGTACTCTGTTAAATACTAGTGTTGTAGTACACCAGACCGGTCTCAAGACCATGTTTTGATGGTCTTGTCTCGTTCTCGACTGTCTTTGCGCTCAGTCTTTTCTTGGTAAACAATTCATTACTAGAATAATCCACAGGTACCGCACACACACATTCTGATGTGTTTGTGTCACAGTCAAACTGTCTTGAGGATTATTTAGATCTGTTGAGGTTGTTGGTGGTCCTGATGTTCAGATAAGACTATAGCCCCAGTGGCTCTGCTTCATCAGTAAATGACGTAACTGCTGCAGTAATTCAGTGTTTGGCATGAGATCTTCATTAGACTCTTTTGCTGAGTGGACGTTTGAGCGTTGCGGTTGCCTTCGGTAATGCTGCAGATCTGAACTGTAGAGCAGCTCTGCTGTCTACAGGGAAATCACTTGTTAGGCGTCATCTCAATGTCCAGCAGAGGCTCAGATTTAAAGGAGAAAATGAATGTTTCATACACTTCCTCTGTTATCTCAGTATTCTGCTTTCAGAAGTCCAGACTGAAAACACTTCACTCACAGATGTGTGCTCCTCAGGTCTTTCATGCGTCCTCTGTTATCTCAGTGTTCTGTCTGTGTTCTGAAAACACTTCACTCACAGATGTGTGCTCCTCAGGTCTTTCATGCGTCCTCTGTTATCTCAGTGTTCTGTCTGTGTTCTGAAAACACTTCACTCACAGATGTGTCCTCCTCAGGTCTTTCATGCGTCCTCTGTTATCTCAGTGTTCTGTCTGTGTTCTGAAACACTTCACTCACAGATGTGTCCTCCTCAGGTCTTTCATGCGTCCTCTGTTATCTCAGTGTTCTGTCTGTGTTCTGAAACACTTCACTCACAGATGTGTCCTCCTCAGGTCTTTCATGCGTCCTCTGTTATCTCAGTGTTCTGTCTGTGTTCTGAAAACACTTCACTCACAGATGTGTCCTCCTCAGGTCTTTCATGCGTCCTCTGTTATCTCAGTGTTCTGTCTGTGTTCTGAAACACTTCACTCACAGATGTGTCCTCCTCAGGTCTTTCATGCGTCCTCTGTTATCTCAGTGTTCTGTCTGTGTTCTGAAACACTTCACTCACAGATGTGTCCTCCTCAGGTCTTTCATGCGTCCTCTGTTATCTCAGTGTTCTGTCTGTGTTCTGAAAACACTTCACTCACAGATGTGTCCTCCTCAGGTCTTTCATGCGTCCTCTGTTATCTCAGTGTTCTGTCTGTGTTCTGAAAACACTTCACTCACAGATGTGTCCTCCTCAGGTCTTTCATGCGTCCTCTGTTATCTC
>CM056456.1:138226-168226 GCA_029783895.1 Triplophysa bombifrons
TGAGGCCAGACCACATACACATCTCAGTGTGGGACGGGGGGATAGAGACGTGACAGATGGGAGGAAATTTGGTCATTTTTGTGACCATCTCAATGAATGACCTTATTTATTGACCATATACTCAAAACATGGACACATTTAAGTCTAACTTCAAACAACAGGGACCTCATGGAACCATAGTAGCGTATGAGAATGATTTCAGATCAGAATGATAATTAGAGCACAACACAAGTGTTATTGTGGAGAGGCGGTAGTGCGTATAAAAATAGATTCGATTGTGACGTGGAGTGAAAAGAAAACTAGAGATTCAACACCCAAAGACAAAACCAAAAGAGACAGAGGACCTCAAGTTGGCCGTTTTGTTGGGGGGTTTGGGGTTGGGCGGGCCTCAGTCAGTACTCTTCCATACCTTCAAAGTGTGAGTGACAGAAAGAGTTTGAGAAACACTGCTTAAAGCACAGCTAACTTATTGAGTTCATACTTCAGTCTGTCAATCAATAGCCATGAAAAAGAGATTTGTTTAATCTTTCCGTCATAATCTTGTGTTTTAAAGCTTTCTTTTAAAACTGTGCATCATTCTGGTTAATAGAAGAATCTGAATAAATATAACAAAATATTTACAATCCTCTGCTATTTTACATTGGGTAGAAGTGTGTCTCTAACAGAAATATGATTCTGTTGTTCATGGGTGTGTGTGTCTCAACGCAACTATATTTGTGGGACAAATTTGTTTCCAAAACCTGTCGAATCAGAGTAAACCCTCCTTTTAGGGGCATACACATTTGTAAAAAATAAAATAATTAGTCAAAATTATGTCATTTTTAAATTAAATGTGTGTGTGTGTGTACATGCATGTGTGTTTGCATGTGTGCGTGCGTGTTTGTTTGTGTGGGTGTTTGCATGTGTGTGTGTATGCGTGTGTTTGCTTGTTTGTGTGTGTGCGTGCATGTTTGCATGTGTGTGTGTGTGCACATGATTTATGTAACAGTATTATGTAATTTAACGGTATCTTTTTTCACGTTTTAAAAGTTGTAATTAAAATGAGACGTCTCGATTTATTTAAATGAACCCTTTAAAATAGATTTTGGTCTGTTAAAAGAGGTTTCATATCTTCAGACAGCAGTGTTATCTGCATTATTAATTACTGACAAAGTGAAAACTTCAGGACTTTAAATGCAATTGCATCAGACCACACACACACACACACTCACGTATGCACACACACACACGCACACACACACACTCACACGCACTCACGTATGCACACACGCACACACACACACACACACACACTCACGTATGCACACACACACACGCACACACACACACTCACACGCACTCACGTATGCACACACGCACACACGCACACACACACACACACACACTGGGTCTGGTATTACTGATTTATTTGTACGCTCATGTGTTATTGATTGTGCGGTTGAATGATTGATTTTATCCTAAATATAATCTAAGGATTGTGTTTTCATATCTATTATGTGATGCTTTCATTAATGGATTTCTTTGATTATCATGAGGATGATGGAATGGAATGAAGTGTTTTGTTGTTGTAATGGAGTGTAATGAGCGTCTCTGTAACGTCTTCTTCAAACATGTGACATTCATTTATGTGTTTACAGACAGAATTCTCTGGGATTATGTTAGTATTATCCTTTTATTGTCACTCAGTTGATTGTCTGTCATGTCTCTTAACTGTCAATATTTTGTATAAATCCTTGAGATGTTTGTTAGTGGTTTCATGTGTTTTATGAAGCTGATGAACCAGCGTGTGCTGTAAATAAATTATTAAATGATGAGAAGAAAGTATGAAGATGTGTTTGATGATTCGGGCTTTAATTAGTTCAGCCTGTATGAGTGTGTGTGCAGTTCTTTACAGGCTGTGCTAATATATGCCAGAATCATCAATACTGTGGATCTGAAGAAAGAAATGGCCGTCACTACAGCACAACATCTTTACATCGAGACAAACACACAGTCATGTGTTCAGGACAAATCTGTGTGTGTTTCTCACCAGGATGAATACAGAATGTGTGTGTGTTTGGGGGGGTTATTTTGTCTAGTGGTGAAGTTCAGATCTCCTGTTATGGTCATTGATTCAGTGAGATTTCATTTGGCAAACACACTGAGCTCAGGCATATTCACTCAAAATACTGTGTGTGTGTGCACGTGTGTGTGTGTGTGTACGTGTGTGTGTGCACGTGTGTGTGTACGTGTGTGTGTGTGCACGTGTGTGTGTGTGCACGTGTGTGTGTGCACTTGTGTGCACGTGTGTGTATGCACATGTGTGTGACAGAGTGCAAACACACCTGGACAGAGAGTGTATATGAGCCATTGTGTAACGTTATGAGTGTGTGTCTGTGTGTGTGCTTGCGTGTGTGTGTGTGAGAGTTTGTGTGTGTATGTGTGTGTGTGTTTCCTTGTGCGTGTGTGTCTGTGTGTGTGTGTGTGTGTGTGTGTGCGAGTGTGTGTGTGCGTGCTTGTGTGTGTGTGTGAGTTTGTGTGTGTGTGTTTCCTTGTGCGTGTGTGTCTGTCTGTGTGTGCGTGTGTGTGCGTTTGCTTGTGGGTGCGTGCGTGCCTGTGCTTGTGTGTGTGCGTGAGTGTGTGTGTGCGTGCTTGTGTGTGTGTGCATGTTTACTTTCTTCAGCAATTTGTGTTTCATTAGAAAATGAGAGTCAAACACCAAATAGGGTCCACAACCGTACACACACTATCTCTCTCTCTCTCTCTCTCTCTCTCTCACACACACACACACGCACACAGTATATTCAATTCAACTTTATATGCATCATATATGTTCTTTCTTTTTCTCTATATTTAACATACATACTGTATATGCATCTCTAGTGCACTCAAATGTGTGATGTTTGGTGTGGATTCAGACGGCTCTGATCTTGAACTCCACAGTCAGCGGTCAGGCAGTGAAATGAAAGAGAGAGATGAGTTCATCTTGAGCAGTGGAGCTCCAGCTCAAATCCACAGTCTTATCCTTCATTCATGTAAAACAGAATTAAAGCCTCACACATGCGCCCCACACGCTGGGTTTTTGGGGACATTGCATAGACACAATGGATTTTATACTGTACAAAATGTGTATCATATTCCCTTCCCCTAAAGCTCATAATCACACAACACTTCGGTTCATTCTGTTTGATTGATAAGCTTGTTTCCTCATGGGGACCAAAAAAATAAAATGTTGTCCCCATACCGTAGGGTTTACCCTTCCCACACACACACACAGAACACACGCAGGCACACACACACAGATGTGACAGAGGTGATTATACAGTTAGTATATTGCTGTTATTTATAACACTCCTGTGAAAAAAGAAGGAGCTTTTATTCAAAACTCAAACCCTGGACGAGTGAGTGATGTATGTGTGTGCAAATGAGTCTGTAGATACACAGAGTTTTGGCAATTGTTGTGTCTAAATGAGAAAATAATTCATCAAATTTGATAGAAGTGGTCAATGAATGCATTTTGTGCCAAAGCAATGATAAATGATCACAGTTGAGCTCACACACACTACTGTTGTGCATACTGTGTCAAGAGTTTTGCAAAACTGTGGAGAAATGTGTTCTAGCAATTACTATATAGATGTATTAGAATATTATAATAAATGAATTCTTAAGCATCAGGTGCTGTATGTGCAAATATGTCTGTTTCCAGGAGCTCTGCCAAACTCTGGAGGATTTTTAGGATATTTTTAAAAAAGATTCTCAAAGTGAGCAGATTTCATGACAGAAGAATGATTTATAAAATCACCTTGAAAAGTCAGATTATTCTGCACTAACATGTGGTTAGTTGCCTTCACTCATGAGTTGTTTTGTTTCGTGATAATCTCCTGTTTATAAACCATCAGTGTTATTTGACAAACACTTCAACACATTCTGTCTTCTGTCTGTAGTGCTGTGATCTCACTTAGAGGAGGAATCCAAAGAAAAGTACATGTGTCATTATTGTGTTTATCCGTGTTTTAATGTCATTTGGCTCTTGGTTGGGGTTTGAAATCCCTGCGGTGTTTGAGACTCACGCCTCGTGTTTTCTTCATAAAGCCACTGAATGTTTCAATTACAAACCAACAAACAAACTCACAGAGCAGATTTCTCCAGAGGTTTAACGACACAAATGATCTCAGTCTGTCAGTCATGCTGCGTGTGTATGTGTGTGTGTGTGTGTGTGCAGTTTTCTATGGATGTATCATCATAAAGGTTATAATCCAACAAATATTGAAGTTGTTTATTATTTTGCATCTTTGCAGAGTCACGACAAATTTATGTGATTATTTTCAGAATTTCTGGATAGTTTCGGCAGATGGTTAGTGGAGTTCTGTCTCTGCCTTACATTGGCAGCAGTGCAAGTGTGTGTGTGTGTTTGTGCATGTGTGTGTGTGTGTGTGTGTGTGTGTGTGTAAGAGAGAGAAACAGAGAGACGTTTTAGTCTTGAGTGTGATTGTGAAAAGCAACAGATGGTCTCATATCCAAGGGACACACACACTTCCTCATTAACACAGAGTTGGCTGAGTTGATCTTGACCTTTGACCTTCGGCAAAGCACAGCTGACCTCAGGTGATATTCAGGATTGTTTTACATAGATTGATGTCCAAACTTAAAGCTAAATAAATAATGCAGGTTATTATGATTACAGACATTCATTCTGAGACACTGAATCACCTGCTATAAATCAAACATGATGAGAATCAATGTCACATCTGACACCACGAAAATAATACGATGAGGATATCAGCGTATGTGTGTATGCGCGTGCCTGTGAGTGTGTGTGTGTGCGTGCGTGCGTGCGTGCGTGTGTGTGAGTGCGTGTGTGTGTGTGTGTGAGGTTCAGTCGTGTGTCTGGTCTTCTGTGTCTGATCTGTCCACAGTTTGAGCTTCATGAGTGTCTGAGGATCTTTCTCTCTCTGTGGACCATCACATCACATCTCAATCCTCAGCTGTGAAGAACTTTTAGTCGTGATGTGATGAAGTCAGAGATCTGTGTTTATCTTCATTTTGTCTGTGTTAACTCTCTTCCTGTTTATCCACAGAATAGAAGATCATGAATCTGATGCTGATCGGTGAATCCGGAAAATTCCTGTCCAACAGCTCTCCGGGCATGCGCGCCTTTCCTGTCACCTCGTTCGCGCTGCACAACGTCTGGACGGAGGCCAACGATTCTCTCCTCGCGCCGGGCGCCAATCTGACCGCCAGCCACAACGCCACGCTCTCGCCCACCGTGGTGTACGACCCGTTCGGCGGCAGGACCATCTGGCAGGTGGCGATCATCGTGATCTTGTGTGGGTCGCTTTCTTTAGTCACCATCATCGGAAACATTCTGGTGCTGCTGTCGTTTAAAGTCAACAAGCAGTTAAAGACGGTGAACAATTATTACCTGTTGAGTCTGGCGTTTGCTGATCTCATCATCGGTGTTCTGTCCATGAATCTCTACACCACATACATCATCATGAACACATGGGCGCTGGGGAACTGGGCCTGTGATCTGTGGTTGGCCATCGACTACGTGGCCAGCAACGCCTCCGTTATGAACCTGTTGGTCATCAGTTTCGACAGGTACTTCTCGGTTACGCGCCCGCTCACCTACAGAGCCAAACGGACCACCAAACGGGCCATGATGATGATCGGACTGGCCTGGTCCATCTCCTTCGTCCTGTGGGCTCCCGCCATTCTGTTCTGGCAGTACTTCGTGGGAAAGCGAACGGTTCCGGCCGGTGAATGTTACATACAGTTTCTCTTCGAGCCCATCATCACCTTCTGCACCGCCATCGCTGCGTTCTATCTGCCCGTCACCATCATGACCGTCTTGTACTGGCGGATCTATAAAGAGACGGAGAAGCGCTCCAAAGAGCTGGCCGGACTGAAAGCGTCGGGAAACCAAGGGGGTCAGGAGGAACCCTGCGAGGTCAAGAGGAACTCTGGGAAGAAGAAACACGGACGCTTCCGCTTCTGGCCGCCGTGCCGCCGAGGAGTGCGGAGACGCGCTGGAGACTCCGACCGCAGCAACAGCTGGAACAACAACGAGATGAGCGCTTCCGTCGATCAGTCGGAAGAGGATGACGAAGAGGACGGAGAAGAACCCAAAGCCATCTTCTCCATCGTCGTGAGCGTGCCCGAGATCAAAGGGGGCGAGCAGCTCAGACCGCCGGAGGACGCAGTGGCGAGATCCTCCAGAAAGGGCTTTTCCAAATCCTCAAAAGATCAATCCAACGCCAAACACAAGACGCAGGTGAACAAACGCAAGAAGATGTCTCTGGTGAAAGAGAAGAAAGCAGCTCAGACGCTCAGCGCCATTCTGCTGGCGTTCATCATCACGTGGACGCCTTATAACATCATGGTCCTGGTGAACACGTTCTGTACGGACTGCATCCCGCAGACGCTGTGGGCTCTGGGTTACTGGCTGTGTTATGTCAACAGTACGGTCAATCCCATGTGTTACGCTCTGTGTAACCAAACCTTCCGCAGCACCTTTAAATCCATCCTCACGTGTCAGTGGGACCAGAAGAACCAGCAGAGAGAAGCAGCCGTGGCCTACAGAAAGAAAGCTGAAGTCTAGAACCACGGATATACAGAACTGTAAATATTCCTTCATGTTCTTTCATCAAGAGCTCTTCTGTTTCTACAATATATATGTGTCGTGGCCCGTCAAACTAGAAAGCACTAGAAATATCTGCAGGATTTCCCACACAGCGTGTGTGCATGCGTGCGTGCGTGCGTGTGTGTTGACATCTCTTACAAAAAAGAGGTTTATTGAAGTGTGCCGTTAGTATGTACTTTCAGTCAGATGACACTCATACTTGACCTCGGCTCTACTGACAGAAAAGTGGATTTGGCCTATACTTCAAATCTGTTAAAATACACATCAGTGTACTTCATATGTTACAGGAGTAGGCTATATTAATATACACATATATATTAAATCAGGCCTAGAACTCGGCTCAGCCAATCAGAATCAAGGACCAGAACTGACTGTTTTATAATTATATTTTATTTTATTTCATTTTTGTAATGGATGCCTTGAGGTGCAGTTAAGCACATCTTATGACTCCTCACTTTTCTCATTTATTTTTGGACACAGAAATATCTGTCTTTAACTTTTTCAATTTTCTTGTAAAAGAACACCTGTCAGGTATTTTGTAACTTTTCTTGTGTAATGTTGATTGTTGGTTGTTTGTGTGTTTATAAAAGGCAGAGGCTCTTGTGTCTTCAGATCTGAATGTTTTACTGCAGTTGAAGTTTTGTGAACACACACTTCCCTCTAGTGGCTAGAATCAAACCTTCAGTCTCTCAATAAGCATCCTGAAGAGTCCCAGACAAATGTTAAATCAATCTCTGTTCTTCAGCTTGTATTCAAGAAGAGGTTTGATATTTTATTCTGTTATTCTGTTCACACACACAGAGAGGAAACTCATCTTCTGCTTCACTCTTTCTTCATTCATACTGATTGTTTTGTTTTATTTTAGTACTGTATTGAGTAATAAATGAAAGTGTTGTATAAAGTTTTTTTAGTCAATGTTATTTTATGTTTGGCAAAAAACGTACATTTTACACTGTAGGCTTTAAAATGATTAATAGGTCGTGGCAACCTGTTTTTTCCCTTTAACTCAACTTAAGTCATTTCCAACTTTATTATTGTTACAGGCATTTCATCACTAATCAAGATTTAAAATAGTAAACTGAGATTAATTGTCAATTTGATCATTTTAAGGCAGCAAACATGTTTACAGTGTGAATGTGTTCAGGCGTTTTTTAACTAAACTAGATTTATGTAAATTTCATATACTTTAATTAGATAACATCACAGACGTCTCCTCAGTTCTTAACAAAAGAAATAAACTAATCCCTGTTTTTCACAAGTTCTTTTGAAACACAAAGTCGGCACACCAAAGCTCCAAAAAAAAGTTTTCAAGCTTTTTTTATATTATATGTATTGTGTCGAGCACATATGTCAAGTTGTGTTTTGTCACAAGTTCTTACGACAATTAATACTTTTCTTGCCTGTGTATCTGAGCCAGGTCGGTCCTTTATGGGAGTCGGGCGCTCCAGCGAGGAGGCTGAAGACCGCAGAGAGTCCCTGAGGCCGAGTGACGTTTACATACTGCACAGCACTTCACTAGCTTGCCTCCGTTACACCTCAATATCGATTTTGTATCCCACGTACATCAATAACCATTAAAACCTATTGAGGAATGTTTACGTTAGTGTGCTTTTAATTCAGAAAAGCTCTGTGTGTACGTGTTTGCCCTCACCAATATGGCGGCGACGTTGACGTATGATTCAGCGCTCAGTGCGTCATCGGTCGGGTGTAGTGACTGTGAATGACCAGCAGGCGTCAGGATTGTAGAACAAATCAGCGGCTCAGGTGTTTCACACGTGTCACATTAAATTCTGCCGGCGGGAAAAAAATCATCACACACACTGTCACACACACACATACACACAGACTGACACACGGCGACAATACACAAACACACACGGTTATGACGGATTGAGACGAATGAGTTGCCGTGATTCACAAGTGAGTATAACACAAGCACACACACGGTGTTTAATGAGTTTCGTTCAGGGAGAAGAGTAACGTTACTGTAGTTATGTGAAGAGTTCCTCACACTGAGGTGATTTAAGTGTTTTAATTCATTCAGTGTTTTCAGCCTCACGTGGATCATCACAGATTCACTGGATCAATACATAAAGATGATCGGTGTTTTAAACAGAACATGACGCTTCAGTTAAATCAGTCAAACAGTGTGAATATAATCTGTTAAGTGTTTGATTGAGAGTTTATGGATAATTTCTTCATCAATTAAACTATTAAACTGTGACGTCTCTCTGGTCTGCTGGGATGAGAAGACCATTCTTTAAAAATCGAGTTAAAAACACATATCGAGTATTTAAATACTCTGTTTTTATACATCTAACGTATTTTGTAACATCTAAGCATACGTTTGTAATGACTGATAAGAAGTTTTCCCACAGAGACACCAGCTGACGAGAACAAACATGTCTTTTCATGTGTTTGGTGTCATTAATGTCCGGGAACATTCATAACGAGGCCGTAATAAAATCACATTTCAGTGTTTTTATTCAGAAGGTTAATTCATGTTAATTCTGTAAGATGTGTTTTAGTCACTTCTGTATGAATTACCAAATATTTTTGTAAATGTTGTCGGCAGAGAGTGAATCTGTGTGAAATGATCAGCAATATTTTTTGTAAATATTTTGTAAGCTTTGTGTTAGTTTTGGATGTAAATGTGAGAGATAAATATAAACTGTATGATTGTCAGTTATATTAACAGATACATTACTGTCATCATTCAGTTTTTACAGGTTTACACCAGTCTGACAGAGATCAATGCAGTTTATGAAGTTTAATAATCTAATGTTAATACTAATACAATTGTTTATGTTACTTTATTGTGCATTGTCTTATTAACAACAGTGTTGGATAAAAAAAAGGATATGCTAAATTTGACGTGATGAATAAACAAACACTGTAGATGTGTTGTTTATTATTAGTTTTATGTTTGATAATATATTAACAAATACAACCTTATTCTAAAGAGTTTTCTTGTTTGTTTTATAGTCAGAATATAAAGGACTTTTGTAAAGCAGTAGTTGAGATGACATTGTGTCATCTCGAATTTGAGAACAAATAATATTTTTTGTTCCAAAACTAGTGTTCTGCTCAACTTACAAAGAGTCTGTTTTGTCTTATTTTAATTAAAAAAAAAACTGAAATTCTCTTCATGCTGAAGTGTGTGTTGTACAGAATGTCTTTAAAGGACTAGTTCACCTTCAAATGAAAATTCTGTCATTTTAAACCTGTGTGATTTTACTTCTGCAAAACACAAAAGCAAATATTTTGAAAAATGTAGGGAACTGAAAATCGTTGGTCCCCATTGACTTCTATTGTATGGACACAAAACCAATGCGGACCGATGGTTTTGTGTTACAGACGTTTTTCAAAATATCTTCCTTTGTATTTTGCAGAAGAAAGTCATTTGAAATGACAAGACTACATATAAATAATGACACATTTAAATTTTGGAGGTGAACTTCCTCTTAAGTATTTTGTGATTGTCATTGTATTTCTCTTGATGTCTGTCAGTCATGTGTATTAGTAGTGTGTGACAGTAAGTGTTGTGTTTCTCTTCTCATCTCCACAGCTGTTGTGTGTGTTTTCTTGTGTTTAATGATGAAGCCCGTGCAGATGCTGGAGGTTGCAGGAATCAGACAGCGGCTGCTGGAGGCGTTCAGTCTGGGCAGACGGCAACAGTACCGCCTCCCCCATCCGCAGCACGAGCAGAGGGAGGATCCGAGCTCAGACGTCCCCTGGGGCCACTCCCCCTCCCGCCCCGGCTCGTTCCGCAGAGTGGAGGAGAATGAGTGTGAGGGATACTGCGAGGCTGACAGCAACCTGCTCTATCTCTCTTTTGTCACAGCTTGTTCATCCATTCCCTCCCTCTCCTCGTCATCTGACGACGAGTACGCGTCGTGCTCACGCAAACGCGCACGCAGGCTCGGGAGCGGCCATGCCGTGAACGAGCTCCTCATCATGGGAAATCAAGACGGAAAGCTGAAGCGCACCGCTGGGGGGGATGCGGGAGGTGCGGCCGAGGACTGCGGAGCTCTCAGAGAGAATAATGGCACAAGGAAACACAACGGGAAGAAATCCCACGGCAAACACGGAGAGGGAGGCAAAAAGAAAAACAAAGACTCCAAATCTGTGTTTCCTCACATACGAAAGCGTAAGAATCAGGGGAAGGCCAAGGGCTTTCTCGGCGGATCTAAAGAGGACGCGCTAGACTCGCAGCATGATGAACTCGACAGCGTTCCATCTCTATGCAACAAAACGCCAGATCTGTCCGGAGATGAGCTGGGCCAGTCGGACGTCGAGAGGCCTCGTCTGGTGGCCGACAGCAGGCAGAACATGCTGGACGGCCCGGAGGAAGAAGAGAAGAAGGTGGCGAGCTCCGGCTCCGACATGGACATGTACAGTTTCCACTCCGCAGCCGAGCAGGAGGATTTGCTGGCCGACATTCAGCAGGCCATCCGGCTCAAGCAAGGTGTGAATCTGACCAGCGCCGTCGACCTGGCTTGGGAGAAGGATTGTAAACAAGCTGTCTGCGGTGATGTCAAAAGCACTCCCACCCCTGACTCGGAGCCCTTCACCGTGCTGGAGGTGGTCTCTAAACAGCAGAACAGCCCGCACACCCCTCATCACACCGCGGAAGACACGAATGCCACTCTCTCCTCCGAAGAGGCCCTTTGTGCCTCAATCGCCGTGGCAACCGTGACAAAAGAGCCGGAGGCTGCGAGCGAGCCCCCCGCCCCTCTGCCTGTGGCCACGAGCCCTGTTACCAAGACGACCAGTGCTACCAGTTTCCCGGACCTCACGGCGTCATTTGAAAGTGCGGTGGAGGCTGTGGAAGAGCAAGATGATGGCGAACACCCGGACGACTCGCCCAGAGACGCTCCAAGCACCGAAACGGTATCCGCCGATGACGCTCTGGAGTCGGGGGGCTCTCTAGAGTGTCTCAGCGCTGTGGAACTCACCACAGAACCATGCGAGAACGGCGTTCCCATCACCCAGAGACGCAAGAGCAGTGTGACGTTCTCGCAGTGGACGCAGCCGGAGAGTCCACTGGCCACACGTCTGCTGAAGTCCTGCGCCGCCAATTCTGTCAAACCGTACCCCGCTATCAGCACGTCCTACATCAAAACCACCACCCGTCAGCTCAGTTCGCCCTCCTGCTCGCCCGCGCCTTCTCCATCTCACAGCCCGCTCTTCGCACGGAGAGGCCGCGACTCCTCGCCGACGGTTGCCAGGGTGGAGAGGAGACGGGTGAAGCGTCAGCGCTCCTACAGCATCACCGGACCCATCAGCCGATCGGCAGACTGGACGGAAGAGCTTCGGACGCTCACTCCTAAAACGGCGGGGTCGGCTGATTACCTGGAGTACGGCGGCTCAGAGGGGACACTCAGGACGGGTTGTGTCGCAGCAGCTCAGTCCTCCACCTCCAGCTTTCAGGAGGTGTTTACAGGTGAGTCACGTGATGTGCTGTATTTGAAAAGTGTTTTGAAATTCAAAAAATTTGTCAAATATTTTTACTTAATATTTCTTATAACAATATATGGGCCTATTGTTTCTGTGTTCAAAGAGAGAGAGAGAGAGAGAGAGAGAGTGAAAGAGAGAGAGAGAGAAATTACTCTTTTATTCTCTCGTCTCTCGCTCTCTGTGTTTATAAAGTGTCTGCTGGGATGTTTGAGCTCATTGTGTTGATAAACAGCTGTGGATGTGTTGTTCAGACGAACAAATCAGTCAGTCTGACTCTCTTCTCATTGGTCTGATTCACATTCAGATGGGTTTTGAGTTCTTTAATGTTCTGATCGTTTCTACTGGATCAGGTCAGAAGATCCGCTCTATTGTTCCTCACAACATACACTTAAAAAAAGAGAAATAAAAACACAGACTTGACAAAAAACAAATCTTGTTTAGTGTCTAGAGCAGATGATATCTGAGGACTGAGCTCCATTAGTGACATCACTGCCTCTCTCAGCCAATCAGTTCATTCCTCTGAGACCCCACAGCACTGACAGATCGATAGAAAATCTGAGAGCATCATCATGTGACTTCACATTTATTATTTATACCACATCACATTCACTTCAGACTGCATGAGGAACAGATTCTCCTTTGTGATATCACACAAACACACACACACGACACAAGTTAAATGTGCCCTGTCAGATCTCTCAAAACTCTGTGTGAGACATCACAGTCATGTGACAGTGACACACAAGAGAACAAGAGTCTGTTTCAGAACGTCATCATTGAGACATGAAGAGATGTTTAAAGAGACACTTCACCAAAAAAATGTCAATTCTGTCATCATTTCCTCACCTTAAATTTGTTCTTAATGTGTATGAATGTCTTTGTTCTGATGAACACAGAGAAAGATATTTGGAAGAATACTTATAACCAGACAGATCTCAACACCCATTGACTCCCATAATAGGAAAAGAAAACACTGGTAGTCAGAAGTGTTTTAAAATTTTTTACTTCTATGGGAGTCAATGGGTGTTGAGATCTGTCTGGTTATAAACATTCTTCCAAATATCTTTCTCTGTGTTCATCAGAACAAAGACATTCATACACATTAAGAACAAATTTAAGGTGAGGAAATGATGACAGAATTGACATTTTTTTGGTGAAGTTCCCCTTCAATAAACTGTGTGTGAACTTTGTTTTTATATGTTAGTGGGGACCTGAAGCTGAATACACACCAACTCATGGGGACTCGTGTCACTGTGGGCACCACGGGCACAAAAGCTTATAAATTGTACAGAATGATAATTTCTGAAAATCTAAAAATGCTAAAAGTTTTCCATGATCTTTAGGTTAGTGGGTTGGGTTAGGGGATAAAATATACAGTTTGTACAGTATACAACTCATTACGCCTATGGGTTGTCCACACGGAGATAATAAACATACGTGTGTGTGTGTGTGTGTGTGTATGTGTGTTTCTTAGGCCGGACGCTGTTGGAGAGGTTTTTCCAGCAGCAGGATTCCAGTGAACCCGAGGAGGCGGAGAAGATCTGCTCCAGGATTCTGGCCATGGGTTTATTGCTTCCGTTCAGTGATTGTTTCAGAGAGCCGTACAGCAGCAGCAGCGGACACCTCGCAGCAAAGTTTGATGTGAGTTTCATCTCTTCACTTCAGTCTGAAATCATGAAGGAAACATGGATCAGTTTGTTTCACTGCTGCAAACATCACAGTGATGTCATCACTCCCATGCTCAAAAGTCATTTTACAGCACATCTGAAACACTTTTTCTGTTCTGAATTCATTGCAGGAGTTGAATTCATTTGTTTGTGAAGGTTAAGAATAAAGCTGAAGGCAGGAATACAAATAGGTTATAGCGTCTGTGTTGAGATGTGTGTGATGTGAATTAGGAATCAGTCGACAGGATTCTCTCAATCAAACGCTTTTCTTCATGACTTCTCTCTGATGCTGGTGTCATGTGATCTGCCTTTTGTTATTACCTCTTTTTGGAACTCTATTAATAGCTCTTGAGTCATCGTTTCATTTGCAAGAAGCCATACACACACACACACACACACACACACACACACACACACACACACACACACACACACACACTGAGCAGAGTGAAAGTGTACACGCACACTAAGCAGAGTGAAAGTACACACACACACACACAGAAGGAAAGAGAGAGAGAGAGAGAGTGTGTATACACTCACACACACACACAGGTTCAGGCTGCCATCTGCTGACAAACAGGATTGTGATGAAGCTGCAGGATCATTCACACTTCTTAAAGGAACAGTTCACTCAAACATAATGCTCAAGAATTGTGTTGTTTGTGTGACTCAAAATCATGCAGTAATCTCACAAGTCATATCTGAACACTAGTACAAGTGTGAGAGATTCAGCACACAAACTGTAACTGTGCAACTGTGTTGTTGATTGGCTGGTTTGCAGGTATGTGTGACTGCGCAGCTGTGTTGTTGACTGGCAGGTGTGTGTGTGTGTGACCCCGCAGCTGTGTTGTTGATTGGCTGGTTTGCAGGTATGTGTGACTGCGCAGCTGTGTTGTTGATTGGCAGGTGTGTGTGTGTGACTGGGCAGCTGTTTTTGTTTAGCTGGTTTGTAGGTGTGTGTGTGTGACCGCGCAGCTGTGTTGTTGATTGGCTGGTTTGTAGGTGTGTGTGTGACTGCGTAGCTGTGTTGTTGATTGGCTGGTTTGCAGGTGTGTGTGACTGCGCAGCTGTGTTGTTGATTGGCAGGTGTGTGTGTGTGACTGCGCAGCTGTTTTTGTTTAGCTGGTTTGTAGGTGTGTGTGTGTGAGTGTGCAGCTGTGTTGTTGATCGGCTGGTTTGTAGGTATGTGTGTGTGACCGCGCAGCTGTGTTGTTGATCGGCTGGTTTGCAGGTGTGTGTGACTGCGCAGCTGTGTTGTTGATTGGCTGGTTTGCAGGTGTGTGTGACTGCGCAGCTGTGTTGTTGATTGGCTGGTTTGCAGGTGTGTGTGACTGCGCAGCTGTGTTGTTGATTGGCTGGTTTGCAGGTGTGTGTGACTGCGCAGCTGTGTTGTTGATTGGCTGGTTTGCAGGTGTGTGTGACTGCGCAGCTGTGTTGTTGATCGGCTGGTTTGCAGGTATGTGTGTGTGACTGCGCAGCTGTGTTGTTGATCGGCTGGTTTGCAGGTATGTGTGTGTGACTGCGCAGCTGTGTTGTTGATTGGCTGGTTTGCAGGTGTGTGTGTGTGACTATGCAGCTCCGTGCTGACTCACTGATATCTGACGCAGAGGGTCTGATTGTGAAACAGATTCTATCTAAGCAGCAACTGAGATCAGTCTGAATGCACGTGTGTTTGTTGCTATGGTGATGAACAGAGGTGCAGGATGATGGGATGGATGTCCTGTGCTGTAAACAGTTTATGACTGGAGAGGTAAGAGATGTGATCTCACCTTCAGATGACGCACAGGTTTGTTCATGAGATATTGTGAATATTTGTGTGTCTGTTTCTCATCAGAGTTCATGAGCTGTGTTTATGTTTGTCTTATCCCTCCTGTTGTTCTCTTATCTAATGCACATACGTGTGTTGTTGGTTGTGTGTTTAGCATGATCAGTTATACACATGGGCAGCAGTGAGACAGCCGCCTCAGTCTCTGGAGCGTTTGGAGGGACGTTTGCCTGGACATCTGTCGAACCTGTGGCCCCTCGCCAGACCGGGACAGACAGACCAACCTGAAGTCAAATACACTGAGGATGGTACTGTACACACAAACACACACGCACATATATATATATATATATACACACACACAGGCCTTTAATGAGTGTAATAAAAGTCATTAGATTCTGTCACCACACACATCATATAGACACCGGTGGAAAGAGTCCAGACTGAACTTTAAATCCTGTTTCTAGAAGCTTACTGCTACTGCTCTTTGTAGAGAGAGAGAGAGAGAGAGAGAGAGTCTTTGACATTCAGCGCAGGATCTGTGTGAGTTTGTGTTGTTCAGGGCTCTGAGTGTCTAAACTCGATTGTTTTCTTTGCTTTCTGCATTGACAGTAGAGGAAGAGGAGGGTGAGTAACTCAAATCACCACTCATCTGTCATTTATCAATCTCTCATCCCTCTCTCTCCGTTTACATCATCATGTCTTCATCATCCACTCAATAAACAACATCCGTGATTGGATATTAAAGTGAAGAATGACTCGTACCCATCATCCTTTGAGGCATACAACTCATTACGCCTATGGACTGTCCCCACGGAGATAATGAAACGTGTGTGTGTGGTTTTGAAAAACCGCACTGATGGTCTGCCATGAATGTGAGCGTTAAAGAGGACAGCAGTGATCTTCTACAATACCATCAAATCATTCATGATGACATCTGTGATCCACACACACATCTGGAGATATGAATGTGTTTTGATGTAACTGTTTCTGGTGGTTTCTTCATAGTTTTTGCTGACTTTTGCTGTGGTTCACTCTGCTCGTGTGGACTCGGATCAGATCAAGATTTCAGAATGTAGATTACCTGTTTAGTTTTATCAGACAGGTGAAGATCAAGAAGATTATTTAATGTGTGTGTTTGTGTTTCAGAGCATCAGGCCGTCATCTTAGACTTAACGAAACTAAAGGATGAAGAAATCCGGCAAATTCAGGTTCGTCTCTCTTGATCTTATATCTTCACATCAATCATTCACATTTAAAGGGTGATGTGTGATTTTTGTGTATAAAATATACTGTACATTTACATGTATACGTTCAGCAGATCTTTTATTCAGCATCACTTACCCAGCATTCATTCTTTACTTTTTTCACGGGTATGTGCGTCAAATCTGAGATGTTTGTGTTGTGGTGTTAACACACTGATCTGCCACGAAACACTTACAACATCATGTGTCAGATTACACCCTCTTCTCATCTAATGAGGTTTTTCTCTTTTTAAATGTTTTTTCAGCACTGTGTCTCATAACAAACACAATTATTCTTGTCCTGGTGTTTTCTTGAATGATCACTGAATGATGTGTGACATTAGCATCAGTGTAGTACTTCAGTGTGTCCAGCAGAGGGCAACACAACACAACACTAGAAGATTATAGAGAGCAAGTTCACACTAGTGTTTGTTTATTCCCGAGAGCCTTGACTGCACTGAAACCTCACATCACCTTCATCATCATCCCGTTTCTTTGACATTTGTGTGATTGGAGAATGTTACTAACCGTCTCTTGTGGTTTAATTGCTTTCCTGTAGTTCATTGGTAAGAGAATTGTGTTAACAACGCAAGGTTGTGGGTTCCATCCCAGGGGATTGTATATACCTAAGTATAAATGTATAGGATAATGCAATTTAAGTCGCTTTGGATAAAAGCATCTGCCAAATGCATAAATGTAAATGTAATTGAAACCGTAGAACTAGCTCTTTTAACAGTAAACAGTAAAACACTTCTTATAAAATGATTTAAAACTGACAAGCACTTTTTATTGATTAGATATTTGAAGAACCCAGAGATACGGCAAGAACTATAAATGATAAAATATGGAGATACAAAGTTTCAAAGGACAGCTGCGATATTCATAATTTACATATACACATGAATATAAGAAATCTGTCTGCTCTCTCGAAGGTCCTGTAGGCAATCCCTTTAGTGACTCTCAGATTGTTGTGTTGTCTCGCTGTTTGTTTGAGGGACTAGAACGGCTCCCAGACTTCATGCTCACATCTGACTTCATGACATTCAGTCAAAGAAAAGCAGATTTATATCTGTATCTGCCTCCTGTTGTTCTGTTTTTCATCTGTCTGTTTCCCCATCTGTCTCTCTCTCTTTCTCTCCCTCTCTCACACTCCCTCTCTGTCTCTCTCTCTGTTTTTTTTTTCCACCTTTGTAATGTTGATGGTCTTTTAAAAGACAAAATTCTGTCTGTCTCTGTGTGTGTTTTTGTGCAGGAGGAGTCTGTGCTGAAGACGGTGCATCTGAAGCAGGAGCATGTGTGTGTGATCGAGCAGTTGGAGCAGACGATTGAAGATCTGCGCTGTAAAATCGCTGAGCTGGAGAGACAGCCGCCGCCGGAGCGGGAGGTCATCACACAGGATCAGGAGTGTGGCGGTGAGGAAGGTCTCCATCCAGACGTCTGCCATGTGGATCTACAGACTGAAAACCTGGCGCACCTGGCGCTGGAGGTGAAATCGGTGCAGACGTCTCCTGTGGAGGAGAGCTTCGGGTTTAAAGTGCCTTTTGAGGAGCCCGGCCGGAGTCAAGCGGAATCACTGGAGTCACAATCGGCTCAGACATTTGTGTGTGTATGCCAGCAGCAACAGGGCACTTCACTGCCACCTCCTCCACCACCTCCTCCTCTACCAGCAACGTCTGCTCCACCACCACCACCACCACCTCCTCCTCTCCCAGCAATGATTCCTCCTCCTCCTCCACCTCTTCCAGGAATGTGTGCTCCTCCTCCACCTCCTCCACTCCCAGGCACTTCATATCCGCCTCCTCCACCTCCTCTCCCGACAGGGACTGTTCCACCTCCTCCACCTCTTCCAGGAATGTGTGCTCCTCCTCCACCTCCTCCACTCCCAGGCACTTCATATCCGCCTCCTCCACCTCCTCTCCCGACAGGGACTGTTCCACCTCCTCCACCTCTTCCAGGAATGTGTGCTCCTCCTCCACCTCCTCCACTCCCAGGCACTTCATTACCTCCTCCTCCACCTCCTCTTCCCGGTCTGTCCGCACCTCCCTCTCTCTCTGCTGCTGGACCAGCACCTCCTCCCCCTCCTCCTCCTCCTCCTCCTCCTGGTCTGCCGTCTCTGGCCCATGGGGCTTGTGGTCCGTTTGGTTTGGGATCTTTGCCTCCTCCTCTGCCGCTGGGTCTGTTTGCACTGGGAGCGGCCCAGGAGAAACCGCCTCGCAAAAGTGTTGTAGAACCTCCGAGACCCATGAAACCGCTCTACTGGACCCGCATACAGCTGCACACCAAAAAGTACTGCAGTCACATTAACTGAACCTCTTCACTTTAGAATCAGTCAATAAAGTCCAATCATAAATCTCTCATGACATGGAAAACCAGCTTCTGTAAGATGTACTTCAGACGGGCGATATTATTGTTCTCTAATAGTGTTTTTATTCTCTGCAGGGAATTGAGTTCTCTTATTTGGGAGAAGGTCGATGAGCCATCTGTGGACTTTCAGGAATTTGTCAATCTGTTCTCCAAAACAGCAGTTAAAGAAAAGAAGAAACCTCTGTCAGACACCATCAGCAGGTCAAAGACCAAACAGGTGAGCAGAGCAACTGTACGCACACACACGCACACGCGCACACACACACACATAAAAACACACACACGCAAGCACACAGAAACACATAGAAACGCATACACAGAAACACATGCAAGCACACACCGAAACACACGCAAACACACACAGAAACTCACACACACGGAAACACACACATACAGATGCACATTCACGCATACAAGTGTGTGTGTGTGTGTGTGTGTGTGTGTGTGTGTGTGTGGTGGCGTGTGTGTGTGTGTGTCTGGTGGCGTGTGTGTGTGTGTGGTGGCGTGTGTGTGCGGGCGTGTGTGTGTTGCTGTGCACTGATGTCCTTGACACATGTTGTTTGTATGTAAATGTGTGTTCAGTGTTTATTTCACACTGATCTGAGAACAGAATTGAGGTGAACCACATTCATGTTATATTTGCATATTTCTTTAGTTTTGTATTGTATGCAGCAGCGCTGTTGTCTGGTGGTTTTATGATTTTAAAGGGGCTTCTGGGACAGAATGTTTGGCTCGGGCAGTTTTGAGGCGTCTGTGGCTTCTTTGTTTGTGAAGTCTGATGGAGACGTGTCGTGTTCACAGCGTCGCCGCACTGCAGGTTTGCAGCTTTTCTTAATAAAAAGGGGGAGAAGTCTGGATTTTTTCATCCCAAAGGAATTAGATCGTTTTCTGGCGTTTAAAGGTTTTGTGATTGAAATGGTAATGTGGAAGGCCTCGGATGACTCGTCTCATCATGTATGAAGGGTCTGGAGGTAATTAATCTCACGGAGGGGCCGGTCGGACCATCTCCTGTTTAACAGAAGAACTTGTGCTCTTTTCTTTGTTTGCTCCTCATGTTTTAAACATTAACTCAGAATAATGATTGAAATCATTCGGCATGTCAGGAGTTGCTCGGCAACATATTCCTTTGATATATTATTCGCTATGTTTGTTTGGGTTAATTGTCATGCCAGGAAGTAGTTGTGTTTTGCCCTGTAATGGCGTCGTTGACCTGCACTGAAATATTTTGGATTGAGTTTGGATTGAACATTGTTTGCATGTTTTCCTAAATAAAAGGTTTAAAGGTTGATTAGAAGCTTGGAGAGAGAGAGAGAGAGAGAGTGGATGCTGAACTGCTTTGCTTCTCTGTGTGTGTGTGTGTCTATTCATTGTGTGTCTGTCTGTCTGTGTGTGTTTAATGTGTGTGTGTGCGGTTGTGTTTTTGGCAGTGAGAGGACAGAACGCATCCGTACGCTGGAATGAAGAACAGAAGAAAGCTCAGTGGTCTCTTTAAGCTCATTTGTTTGCCAGAGTTTCCGGTCTAATTAAAGAAAGCATTTCTCATTTACTCACAGCTTGAAGAACGTCTGTTTCTGCGTCTCTCTTTCTCTTTTCAGGAATCTATAACCACTTCCTGTTGTGATTGCTGTTTATTCTTGTACATTGTGTTGTAATTCAGGGATCAGATCTGTGTGTTATCTGTGGTTTTGTCAGGGTTCTGCTCACTGTGATTTGATTGTGTTCTGGTTCCTCTGACGTCAGACGCTTTAAGTCCACTGCCCACAAAACTTCTGATGCAGATCAGTCTGTGTGTGTGTGTGTTGTGTGTGTGTGTGTGTGTGTTTGTGTGTGTTTGTGTGTGTTTTTGTGTGTTTTTGTGTGTTTTTGTGTGTGTGTGTGTGTTTGTGTGTGTTTGTGTGTGTTTGTGTGTGTTTGTTCGCGTGTGTTATGTGTTGATGTCTTGAGAACATTGACAGGTGGTTGTTCACCTCTGGTTTGGTTTGGTGTGTGCAGGTCTGAGATACAGGTTTCTTTAAAGACTAAATATTTTGTTATTTTTAAGGTCTTACTTTGGTTTATGGAGTGTTCAACAACCTTTCTGTCAGCCTACTCTGATCTGATTGGTCAGATGGTCTAGTCTGCTGACATTGGTCTACCGCATGTAGTGTCCCGGTAGACCATGTCTTACAAACATGACTTCATAACGCTTCACGCTTCAGGCCATGTTTGGACGATGAATAACGGAAAGTTTTTTCCTGTGCATTTTTTAAATGTCTCACGCACACATGACAACGCTATCAAAACTGTCTGCATTGACACAGATTCAGGATAACTGAATAACCGCTGTAGTCTGCTCCAGGCCAGTGGATGGCGATGTTTTTGTGTAAAGAAACAGGACGTGCTTTGGCACACACACATACACAGTTATAAGGCAAAAGGGCTTTTAATACCGTTGGTGGATGTATGTGTGTGTTTAAAGTCTGGTGAATGTAAATATTGTGTCTCCGCTGCTCTTATTGGTGCAGCAAATTCACATTATGTTGGGAAACGTTAATACTGCAGCAGCGAGAGCTCACAGGACAGGAAGCCGCCATATTGTTTTGGCTATACTCGCGTGTGACGTCATCGTTCCGTCTTGCAGTTTAATGCAGTTTTTTTAGTTAATGAACTTGGCGGTGTTTTCAAAAAGTTGCACGTTGAGACCCGTCTTCAAAGGTTTGTGTTTTCAGTCTCTCAAAAGCCATTTCCATTTTTCCATTTTTTGGGGGCTTCTCAGTTGAAAACGGTCTCGTGTAAACAGCCTCTCAGGGTCTGTAACCAAATACAATCAGATTATTGAGTTCATAACAGGTGTGTTTTCTGTCATCCTCAGTGTGTGTGTTTGTGTTGTGTTTCAGGTGGTGAAGCTGCTCAACACCAAGCGTTCTCAGGCTGTGGGGATTCTCATGTCCAGTTTACATCTCGACATGAAAGACATTCAGCACGGTGAGGTTATTTTATCATCATCATGTGTGTGACGTGACGCCTGCCCTCCTCTGTGTTGTGAGTTTAAGTCTACAGTGATTGTGTTTTTGGGGACATCAGAGGTCAAGGTGGTTTTGGTGTTTTTTCCTTGTTGACAGTTGTTGTATTTGAATGCCAGTGAGTGAGAGTCATGAAGTGGTCTGAGAAACTGAAAGCAAACGCTCATCAGCACTAAAATCAATGAAAACAGCACATCATTTAATGTCTTGTTATGTTAATGTTAATCTCTTTTTTAAGCTTTATTTAGAAACTTTCCCCAGTCTTTAACAAGACATTATATATGTCAAAATGTTTAGCATACATTATAACCCCATACCACCAAAAATATGTAAACAGAGGAAATAAATTCAAATTCACAATCAATACTAATAATAATGGATGCGACCAATTAAATAACAAAAGAACAAGAACAATGTGATTAGAGGAAGTCTAACAGCAATTGTGATCACATTTAAAGCAGTTTTCACAATATCTATATAGTGATCTGTTAATATGATGCCACGTGTCATAGAATTTTGGACACATCCTTTCATTAAATACTTAATTTCCTCTCATGTCAAATATGAAATCAGGTCACAGATCCCAGCTGAAGCTTTAGGTGGGCTTTCTGACTTCATTCTCATCTGTGTTCCCTCCAGATGAGAATGAAGCGTTAAGCGTGAGTGATTTACATGTTAAGTCAATGTAAAGAAGCGCTAGACATCCTGCGGCGCCATTCGCGCGAATGGGGCGGTGCGATTCGAATTGAGTGCTTCGGGCGTAACGCGTGATTCGTGCAAGATGAAAAATCTGAACTTTCGCACCTCGTTAACCAATCAGGAGCTGGCTCTAGTAGATTATTTCGAGTAGACGTGATTAGGACGTACCGAGCGGAGGCAGACATCCAAAACAACAATGGAGGACAAAATTATTGTCGCTGTATGTGGATACCTGGAGCAGTACGATACATCATCTTACTTTTTTCAAAATAGGAATAAAAAGGATCTTGCAGAAGCCCCTCCCATGATGCGAAGTTGCATCTGTGAAGTGAATTTCATTTGTGAATGAAGCGAGTAAACTCAAAATGTTCAAGCGTCCAACTACACGCGAATGGGGTGATTTATTCGCACAAGAACTCTCAGTTCCACTCGAGCAGTATTCTTCTTGTCATGTGATGGAATGACGTCACGTGTATTCAGTGGAGTCCTATGAATGATGTCTGGAAATGATCCGTTTTGATAATAAAAGGAATATTATATTGTTTATGTGTATCTAAATCTTGAAAGAGGCTTCATGTTAGGGTGAATTAATCCTTTAATCCTGCCAAAAGGGTGATTTGGTGCGGCACAGACAGGTCATGACCCCGGAGGTCAGAGGTCATCAGACCCTCAGCACTGTTCAATCCCTCAAGAGGTGTAAAAATCCATCCATTCTGATGCTCACACACTCGCGTGTGTGTGTGTGTGTGTGTGTGTGTGTGTGTGTGTGTGTGTGTGTTAGCAGTTTAGAGCTCTTTATGAGGATGATGATGATGAGATCTGACACATCTGTCTCTCTTGACCTTCCACATGCACACATTTTCAGTATCTGTATGAATCTGAATAAGTTTTTAAGTATATCAGTTTATAATTCGTAAGTATAAAAGTGTTGAAATAAAACAGATAAGTTTTATTAAGATAAGATTTCAGACGTGATGATGATGATGATGATGATGCAGTGAGGCTTGATTCTGAGATTTGGTGTTGATGATGATGATGTTGTGATGTGTCTGTGTTTGTGTGTCTCCAGCGGTCCTGAATCTGGACAACACAGTGGTGGATCTGGAGACGTTACAGGCGCTCTATGAGAACGTGAGTCAGCACATGTGTGTTTTGTTTGTTGTTTGAGGTTTTTCAGTATGTAGGATCTCATTCCTTCCTTTCATCTTTAATACAAACATTTTGATGTTGTAAGATCTATATGAGGCTTGAAGGTTCATTGAGTGTTGACATCAGTTGATGGGTTTGTGTTACAGACATTCACATCAGGTGACGTGTGGACAAAACATGATGTTATAGATCATCTGGACAGTTTTGAATGGGTCAATAGATTTAGGTCGCAGGAGACATGATGGACATTTTGAGACTTTGTTTGTTTGAAATCTGCCAGCGGTCGTGTTTGACTCTTCACCGTCTTAAAGCGTTTTATGATAAACATTTGCTTGATAGAACTCCTGCGAGTGAATTTTTATTCTTCCATTCCCGTCCAAACTTTAATTTAGTGCTGTGACAGTCAGACCTTAAACTCGTGTCTCTCTCTCTCTCTCTCTCTCTCTCTCTAATAGTGGAATCCAGACGTGTTGATAAATAAAACAAAAGAGTCTGTTACTGTAATGATTCCTATAATGTTTTATGTGTGTGTGTGTGTGTGTGTGTTTGTGCGGTTGTGTATATTGTCTTTTGAAATGTGCCTGTGAGTTTGTGTTTAAAGGTTCCTGCGTTCTGAAAGCTGCTTCATGTTGAAGGTGTTTACACTGAAACTGGCAGTAAATGGGATGCAGATCGCGGGTGTATGGAGGCGGCGGCGGCTAATCACGGCGTTTGAAGTGTGTGAAGAGCGGCCTCGCGGCTGTGATCGATCTTCTCGCTATGCTTAATGGAGCCGAGAAGTTTTCCAGAGTTTATATTCACGCCTGAACTGTACACGTCTGTCGCCGCTCTCTCCGTTCTTCCAAACCAAAGTGTTTGTTTCTCTCTCTGGTGAAAGAGAAAGCTGTGATGTGCCTTTGATCAGTCTCCTGGTGCTCTCGGAGCGCTGAGATGTGTGTTTCTGTGCTGTTTGATGTCCATTGGATGCTTAGGAAGTTTTTTATTCTGTTTGAGCGAGAATCTCTTCAGCTTTACAGCCGTCGAAATTCAAACCAAAGCTCATCGACGTCAAACTGTTCTGACTGTCGGGTGTCGTTCTCACAGTTTTATGATATTACACTTTTGTGGACTCATGAGATGACGTTTCTGTACGCTTCTTTGATTTCATTCCTGTGATGGACCCCGCTCATAACACAGACAGCGGTTCACACAAATATGCAGCTTGTGTTTATTATATGTGGAACGCAGAAGAGAGCAATTGAGAGGACGCTGGTAAAGACATCTGAAGCATCGTAAGAACTCATCGCCGCTTTCTTTGGTCAAGGCCTGCCCAAGAGGCCATATGACTGACAGGGAAAGCAACCAATCACGTTTGATTTTGTGCCACGTCATGTTTAGAGGTGTGAAATGTCCCCGCAATAACACACCTGTGTACATTCACCAACGTGTCGAAAGTTAACAGCACCAAAATGATTAGGGTTATGCCGTGAACCTCGCATACTTTTAACAATGAAGGATTTAGTCGATCGTGTTGAATTCTTATAGCAACCGTTGTAAACACGACAGCTTACTACTTAGATCAGATGGCTTTATGTTGTTTCCAGATGGACCGTTAAAGAACGCGACATGTACGTCATCAAATTCAACCAATCAGATGACAACTTTGAACTTGCTGAAGTGTTTCCAGAAAGTGTGCCTTATGCATCAGACGTTTAGCGAGCGCTTCGTTGCCAAGACTTCTGAGGCTGAGACTATAAAAGGGGCCGGGGCCGTCTCACTCTGCTCTCATCTTCACACTCCGTGGTGCCCCAGTACACATCTCAAGTTTAAGTAACACTTTACCTTTTTTGTCAGTGTATAGGCCAACAGAAAAACAGATCTAGTGTGCAACATAGCAGCCTAACCCAACTCGCAGTGGTACATGAATCCCGTACAATTAATTCCCTGCGTTCCATTCTGAAGTGATCGTCCCTGTGCCCTTCTCTCTTTGGAGAGTAAAGTTCTTGATGTGTAAACTCTGAAGGTGAAAAATGCAATTGTCTGTTTAAAATTCACTTGGCAAACGGAGCAATAAAACAACATCTTTTCTCTTTATTTGGAGTGATGTTTTGTATGGTGTCCCCTTCCTGAAGAGTCCTTCAGAGGGAGATATGTTCTGTGAGGAACGTGGCGCGTGTCTGCACGCGCTTGTTTCCTTTCTGCAACGCCCAGCCGCGCATGCCTACTTGCGAGTTGTATTCTGCCGCGCTGCGCCACTTCTCGTCCCGTTCGCTCTGTTGGTTCAAGTCCTAATGAGCTGCTTGTGAAGAAAGGCTCGACTTCCAAATGATGTCATTTTAATCCAATTCAAGCATTTAAATGGGTTTGTTCATGGTGTGTGCGGCAGCAGCGATGCACAAGTTAATGGGTCATCTCAATCATTGTGAATTTTAAATGAAGTTTGACAAAAAAGGACTGAAATACACACATCTTACACACAATTCTGTGGATGTTAATAACTGAAGATATTTGATGATGACACGAGGAAAGATTGTGTTCTTATAACATGTTGCTTTGTGATCTGCAGGTGTCTAGAATGAGTTTGATCAGCATTTTATTGTTCATAGCAAAGGGCTCTCAACTTATATTTTACAGTTTGTCTATTAGTACGTTTATAAGCTTCATATACACACCCCTCCCCGGCTCCCAAGAAATCCCAGTTTAACCCCCGACAATAACCATTATACAACTAAAGCAGAACACATTCATTCATGTCATCTCCACACACAAACAGATGAAGCATGTATTTCATTAGTTTGAAGTGTTGTGGGTGGTGTAAATGCTTGGCGCTTGTGTTGTGTTTTCAGAGGGCTCAACAGGATGAAATGGATAAAATCAGCAAACACATCAAATCATCAAAAGATAAAGAGGGAAACAAACCTCTGGATAAACCCGAACAGTAAGAAACACCAGAGATACCATCAGAGCGTCCGTACAGATGAGACGTGATGAGACGTGATGAGACGTGAATACTGTCTGATGTTTCTCACAGGTTTCTCCATCAGCTCTCACAGATCCCAGATTTCTCCAGTCGAGTCTTCTGCATTCTCTTTCAGTCCACCTTCACTGAATGCATCTCGTCTGTCCAGCGCAAACTTCAGATTCTTCAGAGAATCTGCAAGGTACTTGATCACACACACACCTTTCTCAAACACACACTCCTGTCTCACACACACACACACACACACACACACTCCTGTCTCACACACACACTCCTGTCTCACACAAACACACCTGTCACACAAACACACCTGTCACACACACACACACACCTGTCTCTCACACACCTGTCTCTCACACACACACACCTGTCTCACACACACACACACCGGTCTCACACACACCTGTCACACAGACACACACATACCTGTCTCACACACACCTGTCACACACACACACACACACACCTGTCTCTCACACACCTGTCTCACACACACCTGTCACACACACACCTGTCTCACACACACACACACACCTGTCTCACACACACACACACACACACCTGTCTCACACACACACACCTGTCTCACACACACACACACACCTGTCTCACACACACACACACCTGTCACTCACACACACCTGTCTCTCACACACCTGTCTCACACACACCTGTCACACACACACACACACCTGTCTCACACACAGACGCATACACACACACACACCTGTCACACACAAACACACACACACACACCTGTCACACACAAACACACACACACACACACACACACCTGTCAAACACACCTGTCTCACACAAACACACCTGTCACACACACATCTGTCTCACACACAGACGCATACACACACACACACCTGTCACACACAAACACACCTGTCAAACACACCTGTCTCACACAAACACACCTGTCACACACACATCTGTCTCACACACAGACACATACACACACACACACCTGTCACACACAAACACACCTGTCAAACACACCTGTCTCACACAAACACACCTGTCACACACAAACACACCTGTCTCACACAAACACACCTGTCACACACACATCTGTCTCACACACAGACGCATACACACACACACACCTGTCACACACAAACACACCTGTCAAACACATCTGTCTCACACAAACACACCTGTCACACACACATCTGTCTCACACACAGACGCATACACACACACACACCTGTCACACACAAACACACCTGTCAAACACACCTGTCTCACACAAACACACCTGTCACACACACACCTATCACACACACATCTGTCTCACACACACACACACCTGTCACACACACACACACACAGGTTCACTGAGGGCAGGTTTGTGTCTCTCTTTAGACTCTTCAGAGTTCATCTGGAGTTCAGCAGCTTCTTGGTTTAGTTTTGGCTTTTGGGAATTTCATGAACGGTGGAAACCGGACCAGAGGTCAAGCAGACGGTTTCTCACTGGATATTCTGCCCAAACTGAAGGATGTCAAGAGCAGCGTGAGACACACACATCACACACTTTTTTATTATTATTTTGTGATGTACAGTATTAGTCATGACTTGTTTTCTCTGTGTTTTCAGGACAACAGTAAAAGTTTGCTGTCTTATATAGTGTCGTATTACCTGAGACACTTTGATGAGGTGAGCTTCATCAATAACACAATCATCCAATGTTTGAAAAAGAGTTCATCCAAACCTGAATCCACACATGACCCACTGACTTTTGTTCAACACGAAAAGAAAAAAATCAGGCTGAACTTTTGATGCGTGTGAAATAATTGTGCTCTGTGTTAAATCACACCTGAATTGATCAAAACCCTGCGCCCGTCATCTTTATGATGAAACATGACTTTGTGTGTTTCAGGACGCCGGCAGGGAGACGTGTGTGTTTCCTCTGCCAGAACCTCATGACCTGTTCCAGGCGTCTCAGATGAAGTTTGAGGATTTCACCAAAGATCTCCTGAAGCTCCGGAAAGATCTGAGAGGTAAAATCAATCACACAACACAACTGTAAATGACTTGACTAATAATTCTGTTAATAATAAACCTGTGAGGGATTGTGTTCATGAGATAAATCTGTGTGTGATTCTGGACATTAAACGGCACTCTGTTATTCTCTCAGATCATCTGCTCGTGTGTTAACACACTTTATTCACTTTAATGGACATTTGTTGTGAGCGGTTTAACATGAAGACTACAACAGCTTTTCCCTCAATCAATATGAAGATTTTTCTGTCTTAAATCTGAGAGTTGAATGATTTCCGTGCGGTTTGTAAAGCGTTGTGTTAATGATTGTAAGCGGATGTTGTGTGTTTGGCTTCAGGAGGAGGATTGAACGCTCTTGACTTTCTAATGTCAGCGACTGATTTCCATGTAATTGGAGTAATTGCCGTGTGTTTGAGTTGAGAATGAAAGATTGTGTTGTGCTTTCCTTCACTTCTGGCCTCTTTAATCTCTGAGGTTAACAGCCTCACATTTCCCATCTCGCTCTAATCCTCCTCCTTTCATTCAGCTTTGACACGTCCGTGCGGTTTTAAAGTGTGTGCATGTGATGGTGTGTGAATGTTTGTCAGGAAAACCCCACAGGATCAAGTGAAGAAGTTGATGTGCTGAATTTGCTCTGCGGTATGACGTGGTGTTTTTATAGAACGGATGCAGGGAGTGTGATTCATGTTTGGCGTGTTAGCAGATGTTTTATCGCTTGTTGCAAACCAGGAACATTTGCCAAACAACAGACACAATAGGTGGAGGATGGAACTGACGATGGTAAAGGGCCGTTCACATTACAAAGATAACTGTAACTATTTTGCGTCCACACCAGCAGACGATAACAATAAAGTAATGTTTATTTTAAGCCTGCGCGCTGCAGTAGTCCCAGTCACTGACATAAAGGCCGCGTTACGATCACAAACGTTGTCTGCCAGAAAGTGTGTTTTATCGTTCCTCAGCTGGGAAAAATCGCTTTGGAAGTGAATCCAATGATATGGTTCTCCTGTATCTTTATAGTTATGGTGTAAACCCCGCTATTCTCCTGAATTAAGAACG
>CM056456.1:170726-215726 GCA_029783895.1 Triplophysa bombifrons
GCCTGCCGTCCATGTGAGCTGCGTCTGGCGTCTTGGTGATTTAATGCTAGAATACCTGAGGCGTGCACAGGTGCATCATGGGAAGGTTAGGTTGTCTGTGCCAGGCCCGACTATCTGTGGGGAAAATGCTGCGGGGTCAAATTTGTTACACCTCGGGTCTGAGTGATGGGCCGAGCTTTGTTCTGACGCTGAAGAGTGCAGAGAAGCGCATTCCTGGAATTAAGCTCTCCTCCACGCGAATGAATCTTGCGGCCGTGTGTTTGTTCTACACTAAACGTGTCTCTTTGATAGTTCTGATCTCCTGTGGGAAGATCAAAGACATGGACTTCAGCCACTCGCGTCACTTTTACGACCCCGCCGAACGGATCCCACACGTGTGTCCGCTCGTATCTTATTGTTTCCTTTTCACGTGACTGTGTGTGTTTTCTTCAGAATAAACTCACAATTCTCCCAGAACTCGTGCCATGTGTTTAATATTAGATTATATCTGCCACATTGAGATTCCCTCACAAGTGCGTGAAATGAACCCTGTCTGTTTTTTTGACCTCGGTAATGAAAAGAATACTGGAGCGGTACTGCCGGCTTTCAGTGGTCGGATGGACTCTGGCGATAACGTCCTGAGCAAACAACTCCAGAGGATCCCCTGAAAACACTCCTACATTATTCATGAGCCTTTATCTCCACATCTGTCCCGAAACGGACGGCTCGTATCACTCGTCTTCTGAAGCTTCGCTGGCATGCAGATTAGGGGCTTTTAGTTGTGCGCCTCTGACCCGTCCGGGCACTGGAGCCGGTCGGCGGGAACCCGCGCCAAATGAGATTTCCTTTTCCTCCCGCCCCGTCTGCAGCGTTAGGGCACGTGGGAACCCGTGAGCGTTTCTTGCTCCCTAATTTGTAAGCAATTTCAGGCAATTCCGATCCATCAAGCGTCTGGCCTCGCCGAGATGCCCGAGCGGTGAGGTTAGAGCCATGCGTTGGGCTGCCAGGGCATGAAACTGGATACGCGGCTTAAAATTGGAAACATAATTGATGGAGTGGAGCGCTTCTGCCCGTCCAGATGTAAAACCTTCAAACGTAAAGCAGAACCTTGCGTTGGGACCATTAGCGCCCCGGCCCCTGCGCTCGAAACGACGCGTCTTTATTGGTCACCTGGTGAAAGCACACTTTTGACTCCCGGAGCTCTAGTGTGGCATCTGATAGATGAGTTCCCAGAGACAGACGCTGGACGTCTTGCGTTTCCTTTGACATATGCTGCCCCGCTATCAGCCGATCTGCCGCTAAAGTGTTTGCCTTTCTCTCTCGATGGCACCTAAAACCCTGAAGAATTCTCTCTCTCTGTCGCTCGGCCGCAATTTGTCATGAATGCTTGTGGTTTGTGTGCGCTGGAACAGACGGGGGGCTGTCTCTGCCCGAAGGTCCATCTGGAGCCGGCGGAGACAGATCTGTCTGACACAGAAAGCTCTCAACAGAGAGACGTGTCGCCCCGTCGGGCTCTTTGTCTCCTCCTCGTCTCTCTGTGTGTTTGTCCAGGAGACGACGCAGATGGTGCGGCTCTCAGGAGAACCCCTGAGTCTATTTGTTTCTTTAGGGAAGACTTGAACCCGAGAAGCGTCTCCACCTCCACACCTCACATGAAACTCAATGGGCCTCATTTATGAAGTGAGCGTACGGTCGTGTCAACGCAAAACTTGGGACGTGAGCGGTTGCTACGATCAGATCTCACGACAGGTCTCAGTTGGTGTACACAAGTTTTGAGATAAGGTGAAGGTCTGTGTACACTTTACCCTTTTGAGAACTGAAAAGGAAAGATGAGTTTTTTTGTTCAGTATAACAAATGTAAAAATAGATTCGGATGCACTTATTTTCATTACATTAATAAATATTTTTGTACTATTTATCATATGATCATTTAATTATTAGAAATGACAAAGTTAACGGGTGCTTTGGTGTAAAAAACTTTCATGAGCTTATAGTCCACTTCTAAGATAATTTAAAACAATTATGCAAAATTAACTATTATATTTCAAAACCTACATTAATCAATTACAAGCACTGGATCAGTTAACCTTTTTTCAAGATGATAGATCTGTGTTTGTCAAATGTGCATTTTTATGAAATTGTAAACACACAAGCCTTGATGGTTTTTTATTTGTGTGATCTGTGGGCTGAAGACCGCTGGTCCTGACACTGAAAGATCTGAAAGAGAACATAAAACTGTGTGTTAGATTTAAGCAGAATGAAACGCAAGATGATCAGCATTAGATATTAAACCTTTATCCTGTTTAGAAACATGCATCTGTCTCCTCAGCCACGGACCATTCTTCACCTAAATGAAGAAAACTGCATAAAAGCATTTATATATGAACATTGTTCTATAATGGCCCATTAAAAATGATCAGTAAATGATATCTACATTTGTTTTTACATGAACGCATTAATGTAACTTAAACCAAGTTTTTCAAGACTGAAGTCAGATTCATTTGGTTTAAAGTTAAATGCATTATACAACCAAACTAATTTAAAGCAACAACAACACTTTCAGTGTAAGAATAATAGTGAAACGCTAATAAATACAATATTTGTGCTCATATTTACAAAACATAAATATCCAATAAAAAATACAAACCTCAGCTGGATTTCGGTTCACTACACCAACCGCAGCGATATCCTTCCAAACTGTTTTTTACCTTCTTTGATTCCGCTTTTCAAGGTTAAGATTTTAATTTCTAAATCGTAAGATTTCCTCTTTTGGCCGGATTACGTTTTTCCATGTCACAAAATCTAGGGGCGAGGCGTCTACACCCTGAATTTATATGGGCGTGATTAGGGCTGCCACAACTAGATATAATAATCGATAATGAAAATACAATTTCATTATGGATTAGGTGGTCTGTGACGTCACATGTGAGCTGTGCAGTTATAAATCAAGCATGTCTTCTTTAGGGCCGGCTCCAGGCATGGGCAGGGGTGGTCTGAGCCCACATAAACCTATGTCTTGCCCACCCAATGAGAACAAAATAATAACACAAATCATTGCAGTATTTTTCTATTGGCTGGAAGCAACTGCACTCTTGACTCACAGAGCGGCTTTAGTTTGTAAAAGAGAAGGATCCTACATGCTGGAAGCAAAATACTGTGCCAAGTAATTTTGGGTGCACTGCACGCTTGCTTTGAGTTTATTATAAACAGACTTTACTGCACAATTCCTTTTACATGCTGATTCATTTTTTGATGAACTGATGAATTTTAGACTGATGAACGAGGCTCAATGTTCTGTCTGGATGCGTCTCATGTCACTTCACACGTTTTTCTCTCTTGCTTCAGAAGTCATGTGTCTCTGCTTCTAAATGACCTTTAGTTTCTCTGTGATCATTCTTCATGTGTGAACGTTACGCTCAAAGCCACCAAAACACACACAGTCTAGTGATGCCTTCAAATACTGCCTAGGTAGTTCACTAGGTTTGGACTGAACAAGTAAAGTCACTGCGTGTGTTCTGTGAACCAAATGTCTCCACATCAGTAATAGCAGAAATGTTCTGAAATCTTTGAGAAAAACAGCTTATAAATCAAAGGAAATGTGTGTGTGGTACTAGCGTGATGTTTAGCGCAGTGACATACAGAACATCTGCACCACCGCTGACCCGTTCCCTTCTCTCCACCCCACGCTCTCCTCTCAATGAGTGTGTTTACATGCACAGACGTACTCCCATTATGCTTAATAAGCTGATGTATTTAAGCTCATGTAAACATATAAAATGTTTTTCTTTTCTCAGGGAAAACTCATAAACACGTAAGCAAAAGCCGCTCATCAGAGGTAGTTTTTGACCCATCGCTGTGATTTGGCGCTGCATGTAAACACCTGCACCGGTTCATGTGCTCATGTCTGACAGCGCAGTAGGTAAAGTCCCAAACAGATGTCATAGTAAAATAACATATGAAAGTCCGCTCTGGAATCATGCAGTTGATGTAGAAACGTCAAAATGAAGAACAATTGTTGCATGTGCAGGTTCAGCAGATATGAGTAGAGATTTATATATTTTTCTCAAACTTCCATCTAAAGGTGGTTTCTGCGTAGCCGGTTTATTACTGTGCATGTTAACACGTGAATCAGGTTTCTTTTTAAACAGGTTTTTGAAAGATATCACTTTATTTTGTGCATGTTAACACACTCTGTGTCTGCCGTCCTGTCTAATGCTTGACAAAAGCAAAGCAAAAAAACACAATGTAAAAATGCTCAGTTGCTTCATGTGATTGTGTGTGTGTGTGTGTGTGTGTTCTGTTGTGTTGTGTGAAATGTCATCTGTATCAAACACTGAAATTCAGTCTCATATAAACTCCCAGAGAGCCATGTGTGTGTGTCGCTTCTGGATCAGATGATGACCTGGAACTCAAACACAACCATATTTAGAGCTGAAGAACGAGTTGTGTCCGTCTCTCGCTCTCTGTGCTCTCTGTGGTGAAGAACAGGGGGATGTTTTTACTCTCTCTTGAGCTGCTACTGATGTTGAAGAATCTCTCTCTGGCGCTCATAAGTCTCTCTCTCCTGTAAACATATCAAACAGTCGGAGGGTCGGAGAGGCAGCGCTCTTAGCAGCCGAATACATCACAACAAATGATCTGTTTGTTTTACACTTCAGTCCGGCGGGCGGACGTGACGCCGCAGTGATCCACTGACTGCAACTCCACACAAAAATCTGTCTGGCTTTATGAGCGTCAGCTCGCTGAGGTCACCGGTGCTTTGTGTTTTCTTCTCCGTTGTGTACAGAACAACTGAACACTTACTACACACTCATTCTGTTTCTCCTTGAATACTCTGAGCAGATTTCACTTCAAATTTATTTCTGTGCCACTTTTCACAATGAACAGAAAATATTGTGGAACAAACGAACATTAATGAAGAGTTTGGTTCCAATATGAGAGAACTCCGTTTTAATCAATTCATGTCTTTAAGTTAATATCACCCTATAATACAATTTATTTAAGATACTATATATTTTTCATATATTATTGTAATTAGTATTTAGTATTGTTATTGCTACAACATCTATACTTGAAGAGTTTGGTTCCAAAATGGCAGAAGAAGTTTTTTTGTTATGAATTCCAATTAATATCAATCAATTTGCAGCTGGTTTGTTTTGATTTAAGCTGTTATAACATGATAATAAAAATATAGCTCACTAACACAATAAAAACATGATTTGGGAAAAAAAATTAATGAACTAAACTCATCAAATATAGATGTTCTAATGAAATAGATTCATAACAATAATATAGAAATAAGAAAACATATATAGAATCTTAAATGAATTTTATTACAGGATGGTGGTGTTAAAACTTCAATACGTGAATTGATTAAATCTGAATGTTTGATGTTGAGGTGTGAGGTTAAAGATGATCTCTGTCTGTCTGTCTTTTGTCTGAAATGTGTTTTGCGGATCTTCTGTGACTCTCGTGTACCCGAAACATGGCCAATTATGGGGCTTTGGTTTCATGGACCAGTTTAGAGGTCAGAAGAAGAGCGAGACTGACAGCACACAACTCATGAGACGGAAATGAGCGTGTCCGAGCGCACACATCTGTCAGGATGAGTTCAAGTGAACATGTCTCGTGATGTCACACTGAAACACTTCAACAGGTCACGGCATCAGATGAAAACACTCAAGAACCTTAATGAAGACACGTTATCTCAAGTCTTTCTTTAATGATTTGTGTTTGAGAAATGACTTTAGAGTTGAAAGGTTTGTCGTTCATTCACTCTGATGTGTGTGTGTGTTCAGGTTGAAAGCGGCAGAAGAAAGCTTCAGACAGGTGAAGGAGAAAGCCACATACAGCATCAAACCTAAACATGCCTCTGGAATCGTAAGAATCTTTCTTCATTCATCTCGTCTCATGACAGCTTTAATGCAGATGTTTGTTTGCATTTTATTTGTCTGCTTTGTGTCTCTCAGAAAGCGAAGTTGGGAATGAAGATATAAGAGATGCAGCTTTCACTGGCATCTTACAAGACACTCACACACTTCAGCTTCACTTCTGTCATCTGAGAGATGGACACAGGAAGTGATCTTTGCCCTCCGAGTGTGATGTCATATCCTGTGTGATGAAGCACGATGACCTACAAAAATCATTTGTTCACTGGAGATCTTGAAGCAATATCATGAAAAAAAAGTGTCCGTTTTATTTTTTAATACACAAGGAAGAAATGAAGAACAGAAGAAGAGAAACTGCGCGTCTGGATTTACGCAGTAAAAATATTAAATCATGAAGTCATCCGGCGGTTCAAAATGACTTTTTAATCTTCAGCACATGGTTTTCCCTCCACCTGCATTCTTTGACATCTTGAAAGCACACTACAGGACCTTAAAGAGACACTTCAGAATGTGCACAGATACAGTACAAACATCTAGTCTCTCTCTCTCTCGCGGAGCGCTGCGGCGTCTCACTCATCCACTTCAGTGTTATGTTTTTTCTCATGTTTTGCTGCATTAACACAGTTTCTCATAATGTATTTAAAATGTTTTTTTTTAATTAATGTAAATGATGATATTAACATCTTCATGTTGCACTGTTTGTGTTTTTGTTTGTTTTTAGCATGTTTGTGTTGGACGGATTGTCTGCTCTCCATGTGCAATAACTGTTGGTATCTCTGATGGTTTTGAGAACGGTGTAATTTATGTAAAATAAAGGGATTAATAAATTCAGATGTTTTGGTTTCCGTCACACTTTCTGTTGTTAATCTCGTCACACTTTCTGTTGTTAATCTGTAGACTGATGTGGAACCGACAGAAGTGAGTCGGCTGACAGCGGCAAACTCTCAATGAAAACATTTACTAAAATAGTTGTAAAAATAAATGAACAAAATATATAGAACAGCTATTTGGTGTTCATCTCATGTACAGTATGAGCATTCTTATATTTATGACGGGCATCACGTCACCATCTGATTCAAGTTTCATCTTTAAAGGTACAATTCTTCCATCATTTAATCAAAGCTTAAACTTTCTTGGACTTCCTTCTTTGGAACACAACAGAAGATATTTTGAGGAATGTCGATAATCAAACACTGAACCCCATTGACTTCCATTGTATGAACAAAACCACCGAGACATTTCTCAAAATATCTTCTGTTGTGTTCCACTGAAGCAAGACTCACACAGGATTGAGGGGAAACAAATGTGTTCATTTGCAAAAACTCAGTTATTACACATTTGACGTTTTTTAATGTTATTTTACAAGTAATATCGATCAAACCGCCGTTGGGTTGTTTTGACTATATAATAACAGCTCAGAAATACTAACACAATAAAACATCAACATGATTTCTTTAAACCGAGTTTTTGCCCATAAACTCTTTAAATGACGACAGAATATTGTTTTAATGTGAAGTGTCTCTTTAAGAGTTTCAGTCGTCTTGTGTTGATTGACAAACAGGTCGATGTGTTTGTGTTCTGTTAGGAGAACAGAGTTCTACTAGAAACACGTGAATGTTTCTCTAGATATAAACATTTATTACCAAAGTTCTATAGAATCTCTAGAGTCAGTTAAACACATCAGAGTCGAGCAGCAGCAGCGGCGGCGGGTTTGAGTCTCTCTCGGTCTCGCGCGACTGACTGAAACGTGCGCGCTCTCGAGCGTCTCTTCGGTGTCACGCATCATCGACGCAGCGTCCCTCACCGTTTGTCCGCCACGCTCACCGACATGCAGCGGCACTGTTTCACGCGCTGGATCTTCCGGTAACGGAGCGGCGGCTGCAGGTCCGGACAGTCGAGCTCCACCGTCAGCGTGGTGAAGCGATGCGGCCTGCAGAACGCGCACGACTGAAACGACTCCTGCTCTTTCTTCACGTGCCGCGGGATGTAGAACGAGTTACACTGGCCGTAACAGAACCGGTTGATGACCGTCCGGCTCTTACAGCCCTCCTGACTGACCGTCTGCCGCAGCGGCTGCGTCTTGCACCAGTCCCTCCTCAGATACTTCCTCTCGGTCACCACCAGCGCCTCCTGACTGGACGCGAGCACCTCCTGCTTGCGTCCGCGGCGGTCTGACGTGTTCGCGTTGCTCTTGAAGGGTGACGGGACGGAGCCCTGCGGTCGAGTGTTGCGACTGTCAGAGACCCCGAACAGCGCACCGGCGGCGGCGAGCAGCAGCCAGCACAGCGCGACCTGACGACTCATCCTGAAACAAACAAACCGAGTTAGAAATACCGAATGAACGATAAACCGAAAGTCTTCAAATGAAAGAGTCCTGACTGAGAGGATCTTTGTGGGTTCCTTTAACATCCACAAAACGGACGAAGTAGAAAAATATACGATTTACTTTATACAAGTTACTGTGAAAAATGTATTAAAGTATTTAATGACTTATTACTAATGACGTATTATATCCTACATCAACATTGATAAGTTCAGCGATTGAAGCGTAAACATGAAACGAGACTTTTAATTCATTCAAATCAATAATATTAAAATATTATTAACTGACTAAAGTAATACACATAGACTATGAATTTTGATATAATTTCCAGTAAATGTTTTAAAGGCATCAGAAGTAACTGTATTTACACTACAGAACAGAGTAATCCTTACTGTACTTCTCAAGGGTGAAGTCATTAAGTTACAGGAACTCATTAGTTATAACACGTGACACACAACACAGCTCTCATCTGCTATCTGGGATGTGAACAAAAAAGTTGTCATTCATGTGATTTATTTAGAGGTTTCAGGCTCTTGACCCTTAACACACAAGACACTAAAATCTCCTCAAACTGACCAGAGAGAGAAGGAGATATTTCAAGAAATGCGCTCATATTCACTTAAGTACCTGAGTTAAGCCTTAAGAACTGATCTGAAAACAGTGTTAAAGCCGAGCGTCCAGAGATTGTGTGTCTGTCATGCTTTCTTTCACACAGAAGAACACACTTACAGTTTAAACACAGCGCTCACGTGCACTTCTGAGAGCTTTGGGTTTAAACGCAACATGTTTTCATCTTCTAGAATCAAAAAACAACTTCACACTTTATCAGCACTTGACCTTTTACAGCTTCATTAAACTCCTTTTTTTTCATTCCTCAGATTTATGTTGAAGTTTGTTTCAAAGGAGACGAGAATGATCAGATGGATGTGAGAGTTTCTGAAGCTCATCTTTGTTTTATTTAAGGATGTTTATGTTGATGAGTGAATGAAATGTGATTAATTGAGCTGATGAAACCTGAATGAGAACAGTGATGAGATCCACAAAGACTGTAGATGTAGAAACATTCATGTTATTTTGTCTTTCACTTTTAAAGTCGTGTCTCTTATTAAAGATCATTATTCAGTGTTTGGATTGTTCTTTTATATGTAAGCATTAAGGCACAGAAGACTGATGTACATATTTTCCTTCATGTGAGTGTCACACACACAACACACACGTGTGCTTCACTATCTGGGAGATGAACCGTGTTATCAGTCAATTACAAACACTCTTGAGCTTCATACGCTTCAGAACATCAGTCAAGTGATTTCACACACTAACACATTTCAAAAAGAAAAGAAGTGATTTACGTAAAATAACAACTGCATCTCATTACAGAGTCACGCGACTCATTTACACTTCAGATAAACACTACAGATGATGATGAACACAGACACATGTTCATGTTTGGATGACCCACAGCTGAAACACTTGTTCATCTTGTCTATTTGATTTTACTTCTGCTGTTATAATAAGTGTTCATTCAGAAATGAAAGTGTGTTCAATGTGTGTTGTGTGTGTGTGTGTGTGTGTGTGTGTTTTTGTGTGTGTGTGTGTGTGTGTGTGTGTGTGTGTGTGTGTGTGTGTTTGATATTTCACACTGAAGGTGCCCTGCAGTTTATCTGCTGAATAAACCAAAAGCACACAAAGTTAAATAGACTCTTCAAATAATCTTGTGGTGTGTGTGAAGGTCAAGAGAAGACCTCTGGTCTCCGTCCTGACACAAACACTGAACACAAGCCATATATAAAGCTATAAATAAATCCTTGATTTAAAAAAAAACACCAACATTATAAAAAATCCACTAGATCTTTTAAAGTCAGTTTAATATCATTTAAGTTCAAGTGACTACTAAAGTCAATCTGATTATTAATAATTTAAGGGCGCACTTGTGCTTACGTTTTCAAGCTGAAATATGTGAAATGTTTGACAATCTTTATGAAACACTGAATGATGATTTCTGTCAGATATGAGATGTTTTATTAGCACAGTAAATGTGTGTGTGGAGGGAAATCAGACAGAATCATTTCAGCTCATCTGAGAGTTTCTTCATCATCAGCAAACTACAGGATCATTGATGTTTTTTATCTGTTCGATTCATCTCCGTTTCATAAACTACTTGACACTGTTTCACAATCTTTACAATTACACAAATGTTTTAGATTATTAAAGTACATGTGTCATTTTAGTTTTTTACTGTAAAGTACTTTTGAGCAGTTTGATTCTGTCTCACATTTTTTCTTAAAAATAACAAACATGTAGAGTAAAAGTGTTATTTAAAGTGTGTCTCACTTGAATAAACTGCCGGATTTTGATTTGTACATTTTTTGCTAAGAACTCTCATCACAGATACAGTAAATAAATTAAACCAAACTTTTCCTCGAGCCAAGTTAAATAAACACATACAGAACATCAAAGATTGTCATGAATGTTTTCAGTAACACTGATTTGGAAACAGCACAATTTAAATAAACTTACGGTAAAATAATGACTAAAACTCTTTGGTTAAAGAGGCAGGTAACGATATTGAAGATAGTAGCTGATCTCAGACCAGTCAGATGTGATCAGATAAATGAGAATCTGTCTGATAAACCGGATCATAAGAGACGAGCGAGTGAAAGTTGTGTGTTAATGATCAGTGTGACGTTGGTCAGTGTGTCACAAGAACTCAACACTTTTTGTGACCGACATTTAATACAAAACAAAAGAAAAGTGCTGATTATAAAGCTCACACAAATCCTCTTTACACACAACAGTGCTGGGGAGAGAGATCTCCAAACCACACAACAATAATCCACTCTCACAACCTCCAAAATGGACCTGACTTGTATAGTTGTGTTTGATTGAAAGACTTTTTCACACATTTCTACACTAAACTCACATGTTCAGCTCTGAGCATCATTTCTTTTTCAAGCACATTTAAATCTATATATCAAGCCAAACCTAAACAAAGCAGCGTGCTTAAACGGCAACATGTCAGTTCACTTAAAAGAATCCTACGGGAATAGAAAACTTTAGTTTACTGAGTGTTTGTCCGAGTGAACTTTCATCATCTAAAAATAAAAGTTCACTTATAGTTCCTCTGGAAATGGACAATGTGGTTTATAGCAGTAACTCAGAGTACACAATTAAAGTTTATTCACTTGAACAGGAAAAAGCCGAGCAGTTTAGTCCCAAATCATACTGAAAGAGTCCACAAGTAACTTCTTATTCGTCATCAGTACACAAACCCCTCAGGTCATCATCACAACACTGAACTGTCTGGAGAATAGAAGCGTCACGTGTTCAGCTCATGTGTGTTCATGACTCACCTGCACATGTGTGTTTCTAGTCAGAGGTGATGGAGATGTGAAGATCTGGAGATGCCCATGGACGGACGTTCCTCAGGATTCTTCTCTCCGACTGGATTCTGTGTCACTGGCCCACAGTGATGAGTTTAAACTGGACTCTCACTCTCCCGTCTGAGACCTTCTGAAGGATTCTGATCCACAGACACTTTCATTTCTCTCTAGAGGACTTTATAAATCTCTCTCTCTCTCTCTCTCTCTGAACTCTTGTTTCTGGCTTCACCCCTCCACTCGCATGTGAATCTTATCACCCTGCAAGCTTTCGATTGGCTCTGATCACCAAACAAATCATAGACCTACCAAAACTCTCTCTCTCTCTCTCTCTCTCTCTCTCTCTCAAGACACTCCTCCTTCATATACTTTCTGTTTTAAACTGATGTTTCTCATTTGCTCTCGCTCTCTCTTTCATAAACTAACACACACACACATCTATTATATCTCCAATCCAAATACACATTACGCATTATATTTATGGCGATTCTTTGTCTCATTACATAATAACAGTAAAGTCATCAGAAATATGTGAATGGAGTTCAATCAAAAACATTTGAAGATTCTTGTATTTATATATATTATTTATATTATGTGTTTCTCGACTTGATAATTGTAATGCTATGTGTAAACTGGTTTGCCTGAGGGCTCTAAAGCAAAGTTACAATTAATACAAAATGCAGCAGACAGAGTTTTAATGAAAACTAAAGGGAGAGATCCTATTACACCATTTTCAATGGAATTACAGTTCACCAAACAATAGATTTTAAAATGATATAATTAGTCTATCTGCCACCCACAGACATTTCTGATTGTCTGTCAAAATATATTCCAAATCCTACTCTTAGGTCGTCTAGTGCTGGTCTAGAATATCAATTTCAGGCGATCTGGTGTAAACTCATTTAGTTATTATTCTGCCAACAGAGTATTTATATTTTTAAAAGCGGCTCAAGAAATATCTCTTCAAAATGGCCTATGATAAAAGTGGTTGGAGCTGAGTTTAATCCTTGTCTTGATTGTTACTTTTTCTTTATTTTATTTTTTACTATGTTATGTCATTCGTATCATATTATTGTTTTTGCACATGTGAAGTACTTTGAGTTACAATTTATGTATGAAAAGTGCTATACATTTTTTTATTTTTAATATTATTATGTTCCGTGTCTCATGTCACAGATTTTACTTTTATAACATGTATTTCATACATGAATACTGGTCAACTAAAATACTCATATTTTTAGCACTATTTGTGTGTTCTGATTAATAAAACAGCTTCTAATAATAATAGTATAGAAATATAAACTAATCATGAAAGGAAATCGCCTACATGAGATTCTCCGCTGTATTATAGCGCCGCCTGGTGGACACAAAGCAACACCTCAGAATTCTGTTTGACCTACAATGAAATAAAAGGTTTTAAAATAGTCCTCCGAAAACTTATAGCCTTAAGACCTTCTAAAAGAAACAAATAAATACTGACAATAGCAACGGTTTGTGAAAAACAGATTCAAAGTACATAAGGAATAAATATATGTATTGTGTAAAAATGCTTCTGTAGTTCTGATACACTAATTTCGCCTTTAAATCACAGTGTTTGTATGTGTGTATCTATAGCAGATAGACAATAAAACATGGATGTATTCTCTCTAATCTCTTTATTTGATTTTGTATTGTATTTACATTAAATCTACATCATAAATGCATCAACAGGTGTGGATCATTCGGACAGACAGACATGCAGTTTTCTCTCCTCCATTCATCTTTACATCTAAAAAATGTACTCAAAATCCAAACAGAAGAAAGAAAACTAAAATAATCTTTAGTGTTTGGGCCACAGCCATCAGGTGAATATAATCTCAAGATATTAATGGTGATTTCTTGACTCTGAGAAAGTGAACATTACAGTCCAGCATACATTATTATTGTGCTATCAGTTAGTGCTCATTATCATATAAATCTTATCAAAATACATTATTACTGTTCATAATTGATCATCTGTACAGCAGTCCATACATTACCAGTCATTGTGTAAGCTGTTTTATATTCATGAGCATCCACTCTCCTCTAAACATCCTCACATGTGTTTTCATTTACATGTTTAAAGAGAGAGATCAACATTGTGATCGATGAACTGCTCATCCTTTATCTAAAGCTCCATCAGGTTTATACACACATTTAAAAAACAACAACATTAAACGCAAAATGAACAACCCTAAATATAGTATAAAAATAAATATAAGAAATGAGAAACAGCATCTATGACAACATCCCGTCAAACGCTCATTTTAGGACTTCACTGTAACCGGTTCTCTGTAACTCTGTTATTGTCATCTGATCTCAGAAGTGCAAAAGGCAAAACAATCCGAATATATTTATAGTTCTTTCGTACAGTGAAAGTTTCTGCTTTAAAAAAACATCCGTACATTAGAATGAGCAGATCATTGAAATATTTGCTTTGTTATTTTCACATGACAACAGGCAGCCAGAGCGGAACATGACTGTTTTGATAAATGGATTTTCTGAAACACTTCTGCAACCTGAAGTCAGTGGAAAAGTCCAGAATGCCTCAACATAAAGCCAAGAGATGATAAAAAAGAAAAAGGAAAATAAAAGAAGCGCAGTTAAGAATGTCAAAGTGTTGTGTGACATGCAATCTGACCGATCCACTGACAGACATCAGATCAATGAATATACAAGCAACAATGTCAAGTAATGTTAGCATGAGTCCTCATCAGTGACGCAGCTGAGAGAGAAACACACACGCACACACACAATCTCGATTAACAACAAAACACACAACTGTCTGATTCTTTTAATCCTCAACCGAGTCTGTCACCATTATAAACTCATACGGTGTTTATATACATCAATTACAACACCACAGAAATGCAACATTTACTGATTCAAATATAAAACAAATAATAATATTAAAGTCACAGAATACAAGTTATATTTGTTTGGTATATTTCTATGAAGTGATGGGTAGTTTAGTTCTTTACAGGAAATCTGTGGCAACTCGACAGAAATAAACATCTCAAGATCTATAAAAGTCACCTTCTCCCCTGATGATCTATTCCAATAATTACTCAATTCAATGACATTCTGACGCTTTAGTTGAGAAATCTCTCACCTGACACTTACACACTAGAAAAGATTCTTGCTTTTCTGTGGAAAAACAAACAAGATGTTTAGTATCATAAACACTAGAACAACGATTTAAAGATTCTCCAGAAGCACTTGCCAAAATAACAACACACACACACACACACACACACACACACACACACGGTTTGAGCAACTGACCAATCAGAAAGGAGTATATGCAAGTATGATGTCAAAATACAGTTTCATCTGCACAACACTCGAACATCTGTCAAACTTACCACATTACAAGTAAAGCAGCTTCAGCGCTTCTGTTTCACAACTTCAAAACAAAACTGACAGCAAAGAATAAAATAACACAAAAAGAAAAACAAAAGAGAAGAGACGAACACAGCACTAAACACCCCACGTGACACAATAAAACATCCGACTGAAGCATGAGAATAATGACCTGAAGTTGTCTGATCTCATCTGATCTAGAACAGATACACACACACAGCTAGAGCAAAGCGACAAATCACAGGTCATTGTGTTATTATTTGTCCACTAGGGGGTGGGATGGTCTCAATGAAAGGTTACCATAGTAACATAAGTTAAATAATGTCATTCTTCACTACCTGGCTTCAAACTAAATCTCTCTGTCTTTAATGATGCTGATGTCACTAACCTGACACACACACACACACACACACACACACAGTTGGCTGAGGGTTATATGGCGGTCTCCAGGCGTTTGGGAGCTTTTACCTTTTTCTTTGCCTGCAGAAGCTCCTGATAGACGCTGGATCTGATGAAGCGACTGTACGAGTCACTCTTCATGAGTTTATAGATGTGCTCCTGATGGACAACAACAACAGCTGTCTAAAACTACATGAACTCATCATGTGACACACACACACACACACACACACCTGAGCGTCTTCAAACGTGTAGCGGCCGGGATCTTTCACATTCTGAGTGGTTTTGTCGTAACTCCTGGAGTCCACGTTGATGGCACTCGGAGCTCCAGGAGCAAGAAACTCCTCCCAGATCTCCTGCACCCTGCTGGGCACCTCACCTATCGCCCGCTTCTTCAGCTCCTGAACAGCCAACCAAAACCTGCACACACACACAACACACACGCTCAGAAAACACACACACAACACACTGTTAGAGAACACAAAGCATGTTACCTCAGATTCTCCGAGCTGAACTCAGACTCCAGAAACTTCAGGAACTGTTCTCTCCCGACCGGATCCTTCAACACTTCATTAAAGCCAAAAGCCCAGCGCTTCACCCTCTGCTGACACGCTTCTTTACTGAAACACACAACACACAACACACAACACCAGCACCTCAACATGATGATGATGACCACTGTCTCTTCTCTCGCCATCATTACATTCTCACAACATCAAACTCACTATTGGAAACTATTGAGTGTTGACAACATTTCTATTTATGTTTACAATCACGTGTCAAAACAATGAGTGTGTCATAATATGAATAAGTGCACAAACACACTCAAGCACACACACGCATGCATACACACAAACTCAAGCACACACATACAAACACACTCAAGCACACACACACACACACACACTCAAGCACACATACGCATGCATACACACAAACTCAAGCTCAAGCGCACACACACACACACACACACACACCTGGCCTCTAGCTCCCAGGATGTGGTGTCATCAGAGATCCAGGGGTTTGAAGGTTCTGGTGTAGTGAAGAAGGGGTCGTACTCCATATACTGCTCTGAGAAACTCAGCAAACTAAACAAACAGAGAGAGACACACTCATTCTGTGTCAGTGTCAGTGATGTGAGATGAGCTGAATGTGTCTGTCACTCACCTCTCTGCTACTTTAGACATCTTTAAGCGATGCCTGTCTAACTGCATCTGCTGCTGCTGTATCTGAGAGACAAACACTGAGCATGTGATGACATCTGAAGGAGGATCTAGTGTACACTATCTAGTGCTAATGTGACATCTTTCATTAACACATACATTATATTGCATGTTATGCTATTATTACATGTTTAATCTAATCATGCTAAGCCTTCAAACATCTCAGTAATATGATTCACCCTGAGCACTTAGATCATGATGATGCTGCTATAGTATAATATTGGTAATAACCCAGCGTCACTAACTGTGATATTCATCTGGATTACTAATAACATGTTGACAATATTATAATGTCACGTAGAGAACAAAAGTGGTACTCAGGGACGAGCCTTACAATATGTGATGTGTATGTTTGTGTGTGTGTGTGTGTGTGTGTGTGTGTGTATACCTGGTTGTGCAGCTCCTCCTCTGTAGGTTCTTTAATTTCAGGGGTTGCAGTGTGAGTCGTGCTGTGACTGCGGATGTCATTCTGTAGACCATATACTGACTGACACACACACACACACACATATGTTCATGTGAGTTGATTGTTTTCTCTTCTGCTGGTTTGTGTCTTTATAATTCAAAGTCTTCTTGATCTGAACCTGAAGACACAATTACTAACAGAACATGATGAGATTGTGTGTCTGTTACCTTGCGTGTTTTGTGAGGTTGTTTCATCCGGGAAGATTTCTTTATGTCTGCTTCAGTGGTGTTTACACAACCAGGCTGAAACACACACACACACAACATACACAGAACACAGAACACAGGTGATGAGCCAGAATTGTGTTGATTGTGTGTAATAATGACACATGTGTTGTTCTGTACAGTTCATGGGCATGTCATGTGACTCACCACCGGTCTGTGAACATCCCAGAACGCTCGCTCCTGACTGTCCAGAATCTTCCGCTCGATTTTGTCGCGTTTCTTGTCCACTCTGACAGGAGAGACACACACACACACACACACACACACACATAGGTTTACTCGTGTCTTTAGAGGTGTAGCAGATCAGCTCAGATCACAGGAACTAATGTCTGATCAGAACACATCTGATGTTTCATGTGATCTGAGTTATTGATCACAGGACTGAATGAGATCTCATGATCACTCTGAGTCTGTTGACTTACTTTGCTTGTGCTTCTGCTTGCATAAATATAAACTCCCATTTGCGTGCAAACGCTCTCTGTAATCGCGCCAAACTCTCCTGAAACACATTCAAGCATCACACGTGTGTGTATTCAAACACTGACACACATCACCTCTAAAGAACAACAAACACTTACAGCTTCATAATCTGCCAACTCCAGACGAGCCTTATTCTGCATTGTCCTCTTACAGAGATACACGGCTGCACGGAGAGAGAGAGAGAGAGAGAGAGAGAGAGAGAGAGAGAAAAAATCTAGGAAATCAGAGAAGAGATGTGTGTGTGTGTGTGTGTGTTTAGGTTATAATCAGGTTCAGGTTATAATCAGGTTCAGGTTATAATCAGGTTCAGGTTATAATCAGGTTCAGGTTATAATCAGGTTCAGGTTATAATCAGGTTCAGGTTATAATCAGGTTCAGGTTATAATCAGGTTTAGGTTATAATCAGGTTTAGATTATAATCAGGTTTAGGTTATAATCAGGTCTAGATTATAATCAGGTTTAGGTTATAATCAGGTTCAGGTTATAATCAGGTTCAGGTTATAATCAGGTTCAGGTTATAATCAGGTTTAGGTTATAATCAGGTTTAGATTATAATCAGGTTTAGGTTATAATCAGGTCTAGATTATAATCAGGTTTAGGTTATAATCAGGTTTAGATTATAATCAGGTTTAGGTTATAATCAGGTTTAGGTTATAATCAGGTTTAGATTATAATCAGGTTTAGGTTATAATCAGGTTTAGGTTATAATCAGGTTTAGGTTATAATCAGGTTTAGGTTATAATAAGGTTCAGGTTATAATCAGGTTTAGGTTATAATCAGGTTTAGGTTATAATCAGGTTCAGGTTATAATAAGGTTCAGGTCATAATAAGGTTCAGGTTATAATCAGGTTTAGGTTATAATCAGGTTTAGGTTATAATAAGGTTCAGGTTATAATAAGGTTCAGGTTATAATCAGGTTTAGGTTATAATCAGGTTTAGGTTATAATCAGGTTTAGATTATAATCAGGTTTAGGTTATAATCAGGTTTAGATTATAATCAGGTTTAGGTTATAATCAGGTCTAGATTATAATCAGGTTTAGGTTATAATCAGGTTTAGATTATAATCAGGTTTAGGTTATAATCAGGTTTAGATTATAATCAGGTTTAGGTTATAATCAGGTTTAGGTTATAATCAGGTTTAGGTTATAATCAGGTTTAGGTTATAATCAGGTTTAGGTTATAATCAGGTTTAGATTATAATCAGGTTTAGATTATAATCAGGTTTAGGTTATAATCAGGTTTAGGTTATAATCAGGTTTAGGTTATAATCAGGTTTAGGTTATAATCAGGTTTAGATTATAATCAGGTTTAGGTTATAATCAGGTTTAGGTTATAATCAGGTTTAGATTATAATCAGGTTTAGGTTATAATCAGGTTTAGGTTATAATCAGGTTCAGGTTATAATCAGGTTTAGGTTATAATCAGGTTTAGATTATAATCAGGGTTAGGGTCAGGTACTCACTTGTGATGGTTAGGGTAAGGGGCTACTGATTGTGTTGCGTCAATGTATGTCCTCATAAAGATAGCTGTACAAACATGTGTGTGTGTAAGCACGTGTAAGTGTGTGCATGTGTGTTCATGCGCGTGTGTCTGTGTGTGTGCTGTCACCATAATCAGTGTTTTCTGGTTCCCAGCAGTTTGATGGCCAGAAGTATGGAGTCTGATATAAAGAGAGAAGAGCAGCAGTGAATCATGTCTCTCATCCACACAATCTTTACTGGTGATTGTTTGAATTGTTACACCTGAAGTCTTTCTTCAATCACATAAACTCAGCTTCACCTGAAAGCGGTAGAACGTTCCGTCATCCTTCAGAATCAGGACGTGGTCTGATATGGGGAAGAAATAACCGTGTGCTGCCATCAGAGTCCCCAGATGAAGAGCTTCCACTGAAACACACACACACACACGTCAAGGGAAATAAAACCAAGGCCACACAAAAACACGCACGAACGCACGCAAACGCAAACACACACACACATGTGCACACTCGTGATGATGTGGGTGAGATTCATCGCTGTTGTTTGTCCTGAGCTCAATATTCACCTCTGCGGTCATTGGCTACACAACAATAAAACACTAAACAAATAGAAACATCAAACATCTGAACATCATCTTTCCACTGAGCTGAGTCAAGACTGAAATTAAAGCACTTTCAGCTGCTGTGTGTGGTGTGTGTGGAGTCAAATGTGTGAATGTGGAGGATCATCTGACAAACCCTCAGAACCCTGTGAGGAGACGTTCAGATGTTCCTCTCTATGAGTCTATGAGTCCAGATCTAGATTCTACAAGAACACAGTCTGGAGCAAGAGCACAGAGATACAGAAAAACACAAATATACCTCATCTCATCACACACACACACTCACACAAACACACACACAGCTCATGATGCTGCTGAATGAATCAATCACACTGATCATCAGGATTATTTATGTCACAGTTTGATTTACGACTAAACATGTTTCATTAATGCCAATGACACCAATTCAATCATCACACACTCTCTCTCTCTCTCTCTCTCTCTCTCGTGTGTGTATCATGTATTAAGAGATTTATTTCACCTTGATCTTCAATGTTGAGATTTCTCTGCATCCACTGGACAATATCAGATCCTGACAAACACAGAACACACTTGAGAACAGTAAAGGCGACACACAGCTCATGAACATCATCTACTACTGCGTCAGGGAAACAGGTCGATTCAGCTCCAAGGGATTTATTCACTCTTACGACGGAACAAATGAATCCTCCAGCGCTCATTCAAACGGACTGTTAAGGTCTTTGCACATACAGTCTGAAATATTCGTATGCGTTTTTCGTATTTTGTTCCTGTTTGTACGGCGTCTCTGAAGTGTTAACAAAAGGACTCTTAATGCTTGATGGATGCAAAATACGCTGAAAATTGAACCCAGTCCAAATCTTTTTAAGACGGACGAAAATATTGGGGGCAGTGTGTTAATGTGATTGACACATTGTGAGATCCTATTATTTATTTCTCAACATGAGGAAATTTTGGACACAAATTTGGGACTCAATGTGCGATGGGCTTAACTCTCAACTTTGCATCAGACATTAATATCCCACATATGGAGGAAACACTAATTGCGCAAGGTCACAAAATTTAGGTTAAAGTAAGACAACAAAACATTAAAGGGTTTTCCGCGTTGATTCGTTCGTCTTTGGAGTGACGTCTTGGGGAGCCAATCACATTGGTGAATAGTTAAAGGCGTGTAAAACTAGTCATACACCTCACAAGCGATCGTACAGGATTTGAAAAGTTTTTCTCAAACATGTAAAACTTTTTCTTTACAATTTTTCTTAGTCCCTTATTGGACAATTCTCCCAGAAAAGCATGTGTCACAGCCACAGGAGAGCAGGAGAAGGAGCATGCGCAGACGTCACTTTCACTTGTGTGCAGGAGAGAGAGAGAGTCTGTGGATGATGAATGTTATACAAACTGTGGATATAACGCTGGATTTGGAGATGGTTTGAAACTGATATATGGAGCCGTCCCAGCGCTAAAGGATGCCAGACAAAATCTAATAGTCAAACAGTAAAACATGATTAAGCATTTGACTGATGTTGTGAAGTTGTAAGTCCGTTTATCATCATTTTGGGGCATTTTAAATATTAAATGATGTACTGTGTTATCTCTCCGTCACGAGTGGAGGAGATTCGGTGTTAACACTGTTGGCCATTTGTCTTGTGTTTAGCTGGTTAAAGTTGGCATGTTCTCCCTTTCTTTGTCCTCACGTTAAGGGGAGAAGTGAAGATGTTCGATTATCAATGAATAAAGAGTTCACCAAAGGGGCAAAACACAAAACGAATGTAGCAAAGATGGTGAATATCTCCGTCTGAGGCCTCAGGATCACACAGACGGCTGCTCGATCTGCTCACTCTTGACTAAGACTGAAGACCCTTCCTGTGAACAGTCTCAGTGCAGACGGTGATGTTTAGAGTCTGTCTTTACTTGATCAATGCGCTTCTCATCAAATCAATGGAGTCTGATTCACTCACTTCCTACAACTGCTGGAGAATGAGGTTTTCAGGACACCTCAGAGAGACGAGCGCATCTGCACACACACACAGACACACACAAGCACACACACGCACACACGCAGACACACACACACACGCACGCACGCAGACACACGCACGCACGCAGACACACGCACGCACGCAGACACACAGACACGCACGCAGACACACACACACACGCACGCAGACACACACACACACGCACGCAGACACACATACGCAGACACACACACCCACGCAGACACACACTCGTGCACACACAGAGACACACAAGAGCATGCGCACCATCTGTTAACATAATCTATATTTATTCTCTTCTAATGATCACTCTTTCTATGTGAGAGCAGCAGGTCCACACACACACTCCACTTGACCTACTTCTCATCCTCTCTCTCTTCATCTCTCTCTCTCTCAAGAGTAAATGTCATGAAAACTGTCAGGAACACAACCAGCTTATACCAGCCCAAAACAAAAGCAATTAAACATGTTTCTGTAAGAACATACGGCCGATCTTTAGACTATGAACACTCTTATTCATTGTTGTATGGTGATTAGTGCATGAACCTACTTTTATCCATAAAACATTTCACAGTTATGACTATGAGATTTATCTGAAGCTGATAGTTTGTCAGAATCAGCTTTAATGAGAGTTTGTTATTGTGAAGTGTTTGGATGATACCTGAAAACACACTGGGGATCTTAGAGAGGAAACTCTTGACTGTACGGATGGGGATCCCAGTCTTATCATCCTGCATATGAGTGATGATGTCTTCCATCTGAAGAGAGAGAGAGAGAGTAATTACAGTAATAACATGTGTTCATCATTAAACGTCTGTTCTGTTTAAGGTGTGTGTGTGTGTGTGTGTGTGTGTGTGTCTGTGTGTGTGTGTGTGTGAGAGAAACAGCAGTCCATGTCAATATTTCTTGTACATTTAAAAGTCTGCACACACGTGTAACATGTCAGGACAGATTTCTTCTCATGTTAATAACCCTATTCAACAAACCATCATCCTGACATTCTATCGTCATAAATATATGATCCTGATCCTCATCCATCCATCACTAAAGAAAGATCTGATGACCAGAATGAGAAGGAGGATTGTGGGATACGAGCGCACATGAAACATCAGATCATTGAAGAAGTGACTGAGCTCTTTCACCAGAACAGAATCTCACAGATAATAAGATGATAAGGGACAGATAGTGTGTGTGTGTGCCGTGCTGTCCCACGCTCTGAGCTTTGGTAGTTCCTCTGAACTCATAGTGCCGCCCCTAGGGTCGTTCGGGAGGAGGGATGCTGCGAAAATGTAGAGAGAATGAGGGTGAGGTGTCTCGTGTATTTGTAGAGGTTTCTCCCAGATGATTGGTCAAAGTAAGTCAGACGGGTCAGTTATCTGCACGTGCTCCTCACAAACTTTGTTTCATAAAACATTATTTCATGTTATTTTCATTCAGGTCAAGCCATCGGTCACAATATACTCAGACTGCACTTCCTGAACCCTGAGACAGAACATTAGCATTCATTTGAGCCATTCAGTTGATTTCTTTTCCAAATAAAACAGAAAATAACATCAGGCATTAAATCTATCTGCCATCACACAAACACAATCCTGCTAATCCACAACACAATGAGAGTGTTTGATGGACACAGAAGTGCGGCTCTCATCACAACTTCTGTCACACATGTCCTGTGTCCTCTGTTTTCTTGACAGCATTGTGTGATGCATGCTGGGTAATCCATGTAGAGATGAGATGAAATTCAAGTGTCAGAACAGAAGACGACACTAACAGGCTCAACATGAAAGACACAAAAACACCTGTTTGATTTCACATAACCTAAGTTTTATCTTTAATCGACAGCAGAAGTGTATAGCACAGTGAATCAGCACAACCTCTACACACACACACATGTGCAAACACATGCACACACACAAGCTCACGCGCACACGTAAGAGGTTAGTTTTATATGTTCACGTGAATCTGTTGAGCACTCTTCATGTCTGCGGCTGCGGGGGGACATCATGTACCTGCTTCATCAAAGGATATTAGTCTGATAATACAGCGTTTAATTGGCTGCTTGTGCTCTTCTCAATGCATATGTATGACACTCTTTGTGCTGAAGAGGCATTACACTCATCTGTGTTTGATGTGTTATTCCTCCTGCACACGCTGGTGATTCAACGCCTCTCAGAGTGATCGGCAGAAGAACATGTGTTCTGAGTCCTATCTTCCACAGAGATGACATAGAACACACACTCAGATTAACGTGAAGTCCTGCCGTACAGATTCACACTAAACTCACACATGAGGCTTTTCAATCCATGAACACATGACATGAATCTAGCACACATCATCATCTGAGGTCAGAGATTAAACACAGAACTCTTCACACTCTCTGTTTAATGTTGAGAGTAACAGTCAGTAATTCAGTCATCGTTTGACTTTCTGAACACTGTGACACTTTAAAAACACACGTCTGACTTCTGATCAACACAACCAATAACTGACCATAAGATATAAACACCTGCATACAACTGAGACACAAACCTGTCAGGGACACAGATGAGAGTTTAAGAGGTCCAGACAGGAGATGTTCAGTGATGTGTTGTGTGTGATCTTTTAATAGGACCTGAGGATAACATCTGACCTGTGTACTGAGAGCCAGAGACACAGAGATGTTAAAAGTGTAAACTAATCGATGTCTCGTTGTAGTGTTACTGTGTTCTGATTTAACTCGTGAGATGCGACTATATTTATATTTCCCTCTTTGAACATTATAAATTATAAAATGGAGCTCTCGTGCGTCACTAATCTGCTTTTCATCTATCATTAATAACAGCAAACACAAGAGCAGAGACATAACCCTGCACTGACCCACTAATATAACACACACACACACACACACACACACACACAACAGCTCTTCATTCATGAGAAAAACATCACATTCTTCAGAGATTAAAAAACTCAACACATTCTCATCTAATACAACACACCAGCACAAAACAAACACACACACACACACACACATCAAACACACACCCACACACACTGAACAGAGAAACATACAAAACATACACACACACCCTGAACAGACACACACATCGAACACACACAGACTGAACAGAAACACACACACACTGAACAGACACACACAAACACTGAACAGACGCACACTCTGAACACTCACACACACACACACACTGAATACACACACGTTAAACAGACACAAACACACTGAATTCACACAAACTGAACAGACGCACACGAAACCTTGCTACCCCATTTTTGTTTTCTTGTTCTTGTGTTGATCAATCATTGGTCATCCTTCATGATATCCAGACATCCAACTCACAGAGTCACACACACACATGTGCAAACACAGGCAGAGCCGCGGACACACACACACACATGCGCACACACAGGCACAGCCGCGGACACACGCGGACACACACACACAAACACATGCGCACACACAGGCACAGCCGCGGACACACACACACAAACACATGCGCGCACACACAGGCACAGCCGCGGACACACACACACAAACACATGCGCACACACAGGCACAGCCGCGGACACACACACACACGCGCACACACAGGCACAGCCGCGGACACACGCGCAAACACAGGCAAAGCCGTAGACACACACACACACATGCGCACACACATGCGCACACACATGCGCACACACATGCGCACACACAGGCACAGCCGCGGACACACACAAACACATGCGCACACACAGGCACAGCCGCGGACACACACACACACATGCGCACACACAGGCACAGCCGCGGACACACGCGCACACACAGGCACAGCCACGGACACACGCGCACACACAGGCACAGCCGCGGACACACGCGCACACACAGGCAGGGCCGCGGACACACGCGCACACACAGGCACAGCCGTAGACACACACACACACATGCGCACACACATGCGCACACACAGGCACAGCCGCGGACACACGCGGACATACACACACACACACATGCGCACACACAGGCACAGCCGCGGACACACGCGCACACACAGGCACAGCCGCGGACACACGCGCACACACAGGCACAGCCGCGGACACACGCGCACACACAGGCAGGGCCGCGGACACACGCGCACACACAGGCACAGCCGCGGACACACACACACACATGCGCACACACAGGCACAGCCGCGGACACACGCGCACACACAGGCACAGCCACGGACACACGCGCACACACAGGCACAGCCGCGGACACACGCGCACACACAGGCAGGGCCGCGGACACACGCGCACACACAGGCACAGCCGTAGACACACACACACACATGCGCACACACATGCGCACACACAGGCACAGCCGCGGACACACGCGGACATACACACACAAACACATGCGCACACACAGGCACATCCGCGGACACACACATGCGCACGCACAGGCACATCCGCGGACACACACATGCGCACACACAGGCACATCCACGGACACACACATGCGCACACACAGGCACATCCGCGGACACACACATGCGCACGCACAGGCACATCCGCGGACACACACATGCGCACACACAGGCACATCCACGGACACACACATGCGCACACACAGGCACATCCACGGACACACACAGGCACATCCGCGGACACACACATGCGCACACACAGGCACATCCGCGGACACACACATGCGCACACACAGGCACATCCACGGACACACACAGGCACATCCGCGGACACACACATGCGCACACACAGGCACATCCACGGACACACACATGCGCACACACAGGCACATCCGCGGACACACACAGGCACATCCACGGACACACACATGCGCACACACAGGCACATCCGCGGATACACACATGCGCACACACAGTTTAACGTCCTGCTGGTTAGCAACTCATGAAGTCCATCAATTATTCAAAGGTTTTGCTCTTTTCTCTTCCTTCAGTGATCTTCACAATCATCTGAATCATGAATACACTATATCAGCTCACTGATGACTTCTGTAACACAAACAAACACTGAATTCTACTTCACTATATTTCATATTAAACGGTATAAATATGAATGAAAACAAATGTTATGAATATTTCTGTCTGCAGTCAGCCGGTCAAACTAACACTCAAGAGTTTAACACTGAATCATCAGACCGCACTTCTTCTCACACACACAAACACACACTGACGGATAGAGTGTGAAACGTCTCGTAATGACCGATAGAAGGTTACGTAACTGTGAGTGATGTCTGAAACGGTTGCTATGCAAAGAATCATCTCAAGAAAGAAACAACTATGAGTAAGTGTGAAAGGATTGTGTCTCTGGAGATGATGTTCTGAAGTGATACAACTACACACATCACAATCAGCTGTGATGTGATGTGACAGCAGCTCAGAGAGGGAGAGAATCATTGGGACACAACTGCTGTACATGACATCATTCACTTCTTACCAGATACTTCAGCTCTGTTGTGTGACGTGACGTCAGAAAATCTCATCTGATGACACCAGACGACTGGAGGATGTGTACAGGACGATCATATCAACAACATCATCTGACCTTTGACCTCTCACAGCTATGCATGGGACTCAAGTCAGTGAACCCGGAGTAGACCATTTACAAACATACTTACAGCTCACACACACACACACACACACAGTCCTGTGATCTCATGAACTCATGATGCTGCTCAGATCAATCCACACTGACGTCCAGAGGAACAGACAGCAGTGGACAAGTGTCAAACACGTGAAGTGTGAAGTGTACAGTGTACAGTGTGAAGTGTAAAGTGTAAAGTGTAAAGTGTAAAGTGTGAAGTGTGAAGTGTGAAGTGTGAAGTGTGAAGTGTAAAGTGTGAAGTGTGAAGTGTAAAGTGTGAAGGGTAAAGTGTGAAGTGTAAAGTGTGAAGTGTGAAGTGTGAAGTGTAAAGTGTGAAGTGTAAAGTGTAAAGTGTAAAGTGTAAAGTGTACAGTGTAAAGTGTGAAGTGTGAAGTGTGAAGTGTAAAGTGTAAAGTGTGAAGTGTAAAGTGTAAAGTCAAAAGTCAAAAGTCAAAAGTCAAAAGTCAAAAGTCAAAAGTCAAAAGTCTAAAGTCTAAAGTGTGAAGTGTAAAGTGTAAAGTGTAAAGTGTAAAGTGTAAAGGGTACAGTGTAAAGTGTGAAGTGCAAAGGGTAAAGGGTACAGTGTAAAGTGTGAAGTGCAAAGGGTAAAGGGTAAAGTGTGACGATTAAAGTGTGAAGTGTACAGTGTGAAGTGTGAAGTGTACAGTTTGAAGTGTCAAGTGTACAGTGTGAAGTGTCAAGTGTGACGTGTCAAGTGTGACGTCTGAAATGTGACGTGTGACGTGTCAAGTGTGAAGTGTACAGTGTGAAGTGTCAAGTGTGACGTGTCAAGTGTGACGTCTGAAATGTGACGTGTCAAGTGTGACGTGTCAAGTGTGACGTGTCAAGTGTGACGTGTCAAGTGTGACGTGTCAAGTGTGACGTGTCAAGTGTGACGTGTCAAGTGTGACGTCTGAAATGTGACGTGTGACGTGTCAAGTGTGACGTCTGAAATGTGACGTGTGACGTGTCAAGTGTGACGTCTGAAATGTGACGTGTGACGTGTCAAGTGTGACGTCTGAAATGTGACGTGTGACGTGTCAAGTGTGACGTCTGAAATGTGACGTGTCAAGTGTGAAGTGTCAAGTGTGACGTCTGAAATGTGACGTGTCAAGTGTGACGTGTCAAGTGTGACGTCTGAAATGTGACGTGTCAAGTGTTACGTGTCAAGTGTGACGTGTCAAGTGTGAAGTGTCAAGTGTGACGTGTCAAGTGTGACGTCTGAAATGTGACATGTGACGTGTCAAGTGTGACGTCTGAAATGTGACGTGTGACGTGTCAAGTGTGACATCTGAAATGTGACGTGTGACGTGTCAAGTGTGACGTCTGAAATGTGACGTGTCAAGTGTGACGTGTCAAGTGTGACGTGTCAAGTGTGACGTCTGAAATGTGACGTGTGACGTGTCAAGTGTGACGTCTGAAATGTGACGTGTCAAGTGTGACGTGTCAAGTGTGACGTGTCAAGTGTGACGTCTGAAATGTGACGTGTCAAGTGTGACGTGTCAAGTGTGAAGTGTCAAGTGTGACGTGTCAAGTGTGACGTCTGAAATGTGACGTGTGACGTGTCAAGTGTGACGTCTGAAATGTGACGTGTCAAGTGTGACGTGTCAAGTGTGAAGTGTCAAGTGTGACGTGTCAAGTGTGACGTGTCAAGTGTGAAGTGTCAAGTGTGACGTCTGAAATGTGACGTGTCAAGTGTGACGTGTCAAGTGTGAAGTGTCAAGTGTGACGTGTCAAGTGTGACGTCTGAAATGTGACGTGTCAAGTGTGACGTGTCAAGTGTGAAGTGTCAAGTGTGACGTGTCAAGTGTGACGTGTCAAGTGTGAAGTGTCAAGTGTGACGTCTGAAATGTGACGTGTCAAGTGTGACGTGTCAAGTGTGAAGTGTCAAGTGTGACGTGTCAAGTGTGACGTGTCAAGTGTGAAGTGTCAAGTGTGACGTCTGAAATGTGACGTGTCAAGTGTGACGTGTCAAGTGTGAAGTGTCAAGTTTGAAGTGTACAGTGTGAAGTGTACAGTGTGAAGTGTCAAGTGTGACGTCTGAAATGTGACGTGTGGCGTGTCAAGTGTGACGTGTCAAGTGTGACGTGTAAACTGCAGTACTCACCTTCCTGTACACCAGCATGTTAGGAGCCTCATCAGACACGCCATTACTGCTCTGAGAGCATGTGCTCGTCTGCGCCATCCCATAAACACAGCAGACACACACCTGCTACACACACACACACACACACACATTAAAGCTGTCATTAGTATCAATAACACTGCAACAAATACCATCACATCACAACATAACATACTATCACTAAACAAACACACCGACACTCAACATCACAACACAACTACACTGAACACACTTACACAATAAACATGAAAAAATGAGAACAAATTGACACAACACACTAACACTGAACCATCACAAACACACTGTCACAACACAATTTACTGTCACTAAACAATCACAAACACACTGACACTCAACCCTCACAACTACACGACACACACAAAAAAAGTTACAACAAATTGACACAACATACTAACACTGAACCATCCCAAACACACTAACACAACACATTGGCAAAACACAACATACTGTCACTAAACAATCACAAACACACTGACACTCAACCCTCACAACACAACTACACTGACTCAACACACACTAAAAAAATGACAACAAATTGACAACACACTCAGACGGAACCATCGCAAAGACACTGACACAACACAACAATACCAAACCCCCTCACAACACAATAACACTAAACCATCACAACACTATGACACTGAACCATCGCAAACACACTGACACAACACAACATAGTGTCACTAAACAATCACAAACACGCTGACACTCAACCGTCACAACACAACTACACTGACACAACACACACTAAAAAATGTCAACAAATTGTCACAACACACTGACACTGAACCGTAGCAAACACACTTACACAACACAACGATACAAACCCCCCTCACAACACAACACAATTACACTTAACCATCACAAAGCAACACAGTTAGCACGTCTCGACCTTCGCGGTTCATGATGACTGAACGTGTTTTTAGTGATTTCAGGCGTCGAATAAACACACACACGCACAATTACCTCACACAATCACGCGCGCGTCGCTCCTCTGTGCACGCTCTCTCGCGCAGGGCAGTTAGTCAGCTGGGGGTCGAGGTGAAGGGGGGATCATTCATTGGAATAAATGAGTATTTGCCCCTCGGTATGAAAACAAGCGCTAAGCTTTCCTCCGGCGAGCGGCTGCGCGCACACCTCACAACTCGAGCGTGAACGCGCAGCGATCCGCGGCCAATCACACGCGCGCTCACGCACCCGAGAGTGCGAGAGGATGAAAACACGCCGCTGTTTGCCACATTTCACCAGTCAAATCACACACATTAAAGACACAAACTTTATGTCGAAAGCTCTATATTATCTGTATGTTTTGCATAAAGTGTAACGTCACATCCCGTTGAATTAAGGAGATTTCTAGTTTAGTGCTGGAGGGAATTCTACATCATTCATCTTGTTGAACTTTGTGAAAGAACTTGAGTGACCTGCACAAAAAAGTCAAGCACAAGTTTCCCCTCTGTGTTTAATCTGATTGATAAGAGAAGTTATTGATCTATTAAAGACATCTGGTGTTTTCAAGAGATGCTGTAACACAGCTTTCCTCAGCCATCAGAAGACCTGAATGAACACATGATGCACATTTATATGATATTTAACAGCTCATTTCTTCTGTGTCTTCTATACACAAGCCAATAACAATGAAGGGCAGATGGAAGTGTTCAATAATGTTGTACATACTTACAGTACACGTGCACTCAAGACATCATCATCTGTCAACAACAAACAGCTTCAACTGCTCTTAATGGCCCGAGCGAGAGGATGTGGAGCTTCATCCATTACGTTCTTAAAAGAAACTTTAAAAGCTTGTCTACAGGTGTTCATTAATCTCCTGCCAGATGGAAAATACATCAAACTAAGTGCTCAGCTTTACTTACAGAGCATGAGACTATCAGCTGGATCACAACACACAGCGCATGTCATGTGTGTCAGAATCTCATTATCTGTGTATTTACATCATCATCTGAGTGACGCCATGAGTGACAACTTGCCCCGACACCTACTGAAAACTCTCCTCGTGTGAAAAATCATTTATTCATTCACAATGTGAGCGTCAATCTGTATGTGACAAGAAGGTATTTTGAGAAATGTCTCGGTGGTTATGGAAGTCAATGGAGTTCAGGGTTGTGTGATGATCAACATTCTTCTAAATATCTTCTGTTGTGTTCTGAAGTAAAGGATGAAAGAACTCTGGTTTTGGATGATCTCTTGACATAAACCCTGTCACTCAGGGTTTGAAGCGAGGGCTGGTGTGTTTGATAATCTGATGGTTAAGGTCATTTCCTCATAGACACAAATAACAGCGCACACAATCATGAACAAACAGAGAGCTGGAGCCCGCTGAGCTTCCACATGTCACACCGCTGTCTCTAGGTAACCACACACATCCATCACATCTCATCTCAGCTGAACGCTTCTCCTGTCGTCAGCCATATGGCACTTTGACCTCACGCTGGTCTCCAGAATGAATCAATATGACTTAACACAGAGGAGATGAACTCACACCGCACGTCACACAACAGAGCGGGAGAAACACCAGAGACTGACTTGAGAAACATGAGCTGGTGACCTTTCCTCGTATTATCCTCAGACCACACACGCATGTACACACACACACATTTAGTCATTTTACATTTACATTTAGGCAGACGCTTTTATCCAAAGCAACTTACAGTGCACTTACAGGAGCAACATGGAGTAAAGTGTCTTGCTCAAGGACACACTGGTGGTGGCTGCTGGGATCGAACCGGCAACCTTTTGATTTACCAGTTCAGTGGTTTAACCCACTAGACCACCATCTTCCACTAGACCACACTAAGACATACACGTGCACACACAGACGCACACACTGATGTTGAGTCATGATGATTATTTTTGGACTCATTAAGTAAGTTATTCACCTGACTACATGTGTATTGTGATATGATGTTAGAGGTTCAGAAAAACAAGACTTTTCACCCTAACTAAGTAAGTGAGGGCACATGAAGTGTGTGATCTCTAGAGCTACAGCAGAGCCAAACGTGTTGATATTCACACTTTAACACAGTCACTATTGATCAATGAGGGAAATATGTCCACAAATACCTGAATGATCTTCTTTGAAGAAAATCAAGCCTGTTTCTAGATCTATTATGATTTTTTGCTTTATTTTAATAACCCTCAGCCCAATAAAAATAATAATTCTGAGTGGTGTAATGTGAAAAAAAAAACTATTTAAATGTGAAAACATCCTTTCTAGCACTAATCAGTTGTAGCACAATAACCTGACTGAAAAAATCTTATTTTTAATGTACAAACAAAATAAGTAATGACAGTCCCCATAAAAAATGTAAACAAGTGCAGGTGGAAAGAGGCTTCACTTCTTTTGTCAATATATTGAAGTGATAACACAACCTTTAACTGAATTGAGTTTCTATCACACAGGCACATGGATGTGAACATATCAGATGTTGTTATGGGTTGAGACACAGTTATATTATCACTCCATCACAAAACACGCATGAAGTGTTTTACAGTGTTTGTACGTGTTATACAGCATCAAACTAGAGCAGTCACGGTCATGAACTTTGAAAGATGATTAATTGTGTGTTTTAGGGCTTTGGCATTTCATCCTCGTACACTTGGCTTTGAAATGAGCATATTGTTGTGAATACGGCTCATCATCAAGGTGAAGTTTTCACATGTCAATAATACATCAGCCAAATACTTGTAAAGTGACAGGAGTGAATTGAAGGGACCATTATCAGTCTGTTTTTTGTTTCACTTGTAAGATCACAATTAAAGTTGACTTCTGTTCATGAAATGTTGGCATACGCTGGTTCACACTGAGCTTCAATCTTATTCAATTGTGCTGCAGGTTATTTTTAAGCTGTATGCTTTGAAGTTGTTCTTTTAAGTGATGGTTGTACATGTGACCAGTATTAACTTACTTCAGTTACAGTATGTACAGTACAGTGCCTTAAAAAAGTATTCATCCCCCTTTATTTTATTCACATATTGTTATGCTGCTGCCTCATCTAATCCACTTTAAACGTTTTATTTTTACATGAATCTACACTCTATGCACAGTAATGACAAAAAAGATGTGACAGCTTTGCAAAAGTATTCTTCTCCTGAACTCAGAAGATGGTTAAAGACTCAAATATTGTTGGGTATGATGTGACAAGCTCACACATCCCTCAGATCCTCTCAAACTCTGTCAGGTTGGATGGAGATCATCAGTAGACAGACACTTTCAGGTTTCTACAGAGATGTTCAGTTGGGTTCAAGCCCAAGCACTATCTGTTCCACTCAAGCACACAGACGGAGTTGTCCACAAGCCCCTCTTGCATTGTTTTATCCGTGTGCTTCAATCATTGTCATGCTGGAGAATGAATCTTCTGCCCTGTGTGAGGTTCTGAATGTTCTGGGCTTGGTTTCCATCATTATTATCTCTGGATTTTATACTCAGTGGCTGCGTCCTAATACCCCACTTGTGGTGTTGGCCACTTGACAGCGTGTGCATGTGACAGCGAGGAAGAGCCCAAGTGTATCCAATATCTCAAAAACGCCAAATTGCAGTGCCCTTATCACACACTAAACCCACACTAGCTTGATTTCAGGGCTTAGTGTTACCCATCATGCATCACGTTCTGGATATATCATGAGACTATTTGCTCGGGTCTGGCGAGATGCTGCGGAAAGGTTTCCGGCTTAAGTTATACAACTACTTTTTAAGGTTATATCTTTATTAATTCTATGCTTGGCTAACATGTGTTTTTCTTTTGTTTCAGTTTTTTGGGTACAATCTGACTTGTCTATATAATTAATTAGATATCACATATAATTTCTAAAACGTAGGTTGTATTTTTTATCTCATAATTACGAACCCCACATTAATTAACGTTACATGTTTGCACTTGCTCAGTGTGTCCCATCGGGTTAGAAACACTACAGCGGCCCCTTGTGTCCTCTATTGATGATGAATTAATAGCGATGATGTGAAACCATATCTATGAGCCGATTATTTAATAATGATGTAGACGCCCCACATCAAACACACAGATATCTTTACAGGTGAACATCAGGCGTGCTTTCAGTGAATCTGCATCAGACACGAGGAAAGAATCTGTCTTTTATTGTCCAAAGAAAGAATGACTGTAACCTCGAGCGCTCTGCTGTTGTGTGGTCAGAGTTTATTTCGGTCCCAGCATGTCCTGAGGTCGAACCCACTGGTCAAACTGTTCCTCGGTCAGATAACCCAGTTTAATAGCTGTGGCCTTTAGCGTTGAACCCTCTTTATGTGCCGTCTTTGCTATGGTGGCAGCTTTATCATAACCTGAGAAGAAAATAACACAATCCTGTGTTTACACAACATCACACACACAGACATTTACACAAATTGAGAAAGTTCTTTCTCAGCTAAGTTGACTTGATTTTATTTGTAAATAAAGAACTCTTCTCTTTTACATTAACATATACATCCAACTCAATAACGGGATCATTAAATTAGCCTAACAATCATTGACTCATTCAAACCCATTTCTTCTATTTCTATATCTAGTCTATATTTTTTTATTTGACAGCCTGTGTCACTATATACTTTAACTGTCTGAAACAACAAGAAATAAGAAAAGTCAAGTGTGATTAAAAATACATGAAGGAGAGTCAATTAAATTGTGTAAGTATCACACAATCTGCCAAACTTGCAGAAATGATTAACGGTTTCATTATAACAGCAGAACAGTGTTGCACACACAGCTGCAGACTGTCCTCACGCACGCGCAGCGCCCTCTGCTGCATGTTACCTATATGCGGGTTGAGAGCGGTGACCAGCATCAGTGATTCATTCATGAGTTTGTTGATTCTTTCTCTATTGGCTTCGATCCCAAGGACACAGTTATTAGTGAAGGAAACACAAGCGTCGCCCAACAGTCTGGCAGAGTTCAGCACATTTTTAATCTGACAGAGAGAAACACACAAATACTGCTCACATCCATACAAACATACACCACACACATATGTATGTCTGTACACATCCAAAATGTGAAAATCAATCGATATTCACAATGACTTCTCGGATTATATAAAAGGGTCAGTTCTGGTGCTTGATTTCGATTGGCTGAGCCGACTTCTTAGCCGTTATAAAATAACCCGATTTATAACAGCTGACCGCATTTCACAGCCTAAATATCATTTGATTTACTTTATTTTATGAAACCTTGCTACGCATATGGAATAACCGTTTTATAAAAAGCAATAAGCAAACCAGTGGGTTACAGTGCATCCTCATCTCACGTGTCAAGACATTTTAATATCGTCTCTGATTCACACTTATAAAAACGGTCATTTCTGTGAATAAGATCAAAGAAACCCACGTGATCGGATCATAGAAACATAACATGTCATGTGACCAGATCAAGATGTGTGAAGGACTCACTATCATTGGTTTGAAGACGTTGAGTTCAAAGTGTCCATTGCTTCCTCCGACAGTAACGGCCACATGGTTTCCCATCACCTGAGCAGCCACCATAGTCATAGCCTCACACTGAGTGGGATTCACTTTACCTGAACCAGGACGTCAGAAGCGGTCAGAAGATAAGCACACACACAAACAGGCACCAGAGGTAAAGGTCAAAGGTGAAGTCCACAGAAAGACACGCACAGGACATCATCATTATATCACTCTCTGATTGGCTGACGGCCTCGTCACTCACCCGGCATTATACTGGATCCGGGTTCGTTCTCAGGCAGGATCAGCTCGCCGAGACCCGAGCGAGGTCCAGAGCCCAGGAAGCGGATGTCGTTGGTGATCTTCATCAAACTCACAGCGATGGTGTTGAGAGAGCCGCTCAGCTCCACCAGGGCATCATGGGCCGCCAGAGCCTCAAACTTATTGGCCGCAGTCACAAACGGCAGACCTAAGAAGGACCACAGGAGGACAGAAGTGAGCAGCGACACTTCATACACACCTTAATGTGATTCACACGTGTGTGTGTGTGTGACACCTGTCAGTGCGGAAACTTTATCTGCCACTTTCTCAGCAAACCCAATGCGTGTGTTGAGTCCGGTGCCCACCGCAGTGCCGCCTGCTGCCAGCTCATACACGTGAGGCATAGCAGCATTAACCCGCACGATACTGTACTTCACCTGCTGAACATAACCTCCAAACTCCTGCTCACACACCAGACAGAGAACTTTCACTTTCATCTGTTCACAGATTATCTCTCACATCTTCTGATCAAACCCCGATGATTATTTGATGTACCTGTCCCAGAGAGAGCGGCACAGCGTCCTGAGTGTGTGTGCGACCGATCTTAATGATGTCTTTAAACTCTTGGGCTTTGGCAGCGAGCGCGTCGTGCAGCTTCTGAAGACCCGGGAGAAGTACCTCGTGAACTTCTGTAGCTGCGGCAATGTGCATGGCAGTGGGAAACGTATCATTGGAGCTCTAAAACAATCAACAGACACAACAGAAATTACCCAGAATGCTTCAGATGAATAAACTTTATATAGATTTACAGGTTGGTGGTGGTATGATGGAATATATGAATCCACAGCATCAGTTTAGATTTATCTATCGTGATTCTACATACACTTAAAACAGGGTTGTGTGTGTGAGAGTGTGAGAGAGAGAGTGTGTTTGTGTGTGTGTGTGTGTGTGTGTGTGTGTGTGTGTGTGTGTGTGTGTGTGTGTGTGTGTGTGTGTGTGTGTGTGTGTGTGTGTGTGTGTGACCTGGCTCTTGTTGACGTGATCATTGGGGTGAACGGGATCTTTGCTGCCCAGTTTTCCTCCGAGTATCTCAATGGCTCTGTTGCTGATCACCTCATTGACGTTCATGTTGGTCTGAGTTCCAGATCCTGTCTGCCACACCACCAGTGGGAAATGATCATCCAGCTTCCCAGCAGCCACCTGCACACCAAACACAAACAAACACACACACACACACACACACACATCAGAGAAACACTGGAGCTACACATGACAATTGTCCAGTCATAAAAATACTGTAACAAACATACAATAGACAGATCTGATGTTAAATGTTAAACGGACAACAGCGTTGTCAAAGAAATGACCTCATCAGCAGCTGTCATGATGGCATCTGCGATCTTTGGGTCCAATCCGTAATCTTTATTCACTTCTGCTGCCGCTTTCTTCAGAATCCCAAAGGCTTTAATCACCTGAATCTACAGGTAGAGGAAATCATAACATGACACAACGCACACATCTGTGTGTGTGTGTCTGTGTGTGTGTGTGTGTGTGTGTGTGTGTGTGTGTGTGTGTGTGTGTCTGTGTGTGTGTGTGTGTGTGTGTGTGTGTCTGTGTGTGTGTGTGTGTCTGTGTGTGTGTGTGTGTGTGTGTGTGTGTGTCTGTGTGTCTGTGTGTGTGTGTGTGTGTGTGTGTGTCTGTGTGTGTGTGTGTGTGTGTGTGTGTGTGTGTGTGTGTGTGTGTGTGTCTGTGTGTGTGTGTGTGTGTGTGTGTCTGTGTGTCTGTGTGTGTGTGTGTGTGTGTGTGTGTCTGTGTGTGTGTGTGTGTGTGTGTGTGTGTGTGTGTGTGTGTGTGTGTCTGTGTGTGTGTGTGTGTGTGTGTGTGTCTGTGTGTGTGTGTGTGTGTGTGTGTGTGTGTGTCTGTGTGTCTGTGTGTCTGTGTGTGTGTGTGTGTGTGTGTCTGTGTGTGTCTGTGTGTGTGTGTGTGTGTGTGTGTGTGTGTGTGTGTGTGTGTGTGTGTGTGTGTGTGTGTGTGTGTGTGTGTGTGTGTGTGTGTGTGTGTGTGTGTGTGTGTGTGTCTGTGTGTGTGTGCTCACTGGCATTCTCTCTGTTGCTCCTCCGATCTTAAAGTTCATGGTTGATCTGACAGTTTGAGCTCCATAATATTTATCAGACGGAACTTTGAGCTCTCCGAATGTGTCTCTCTCAATCCTGTATGACTGTGAACTCGCCTGAGAAACACAAAACACTAACACATTATATCACATTATATCACATTATATCACATTATATCACATTATATCTGACACGCGCGATTTTCATTATTATGAGACAAATAAGACTCTTAATGAGAACTCAACAGAAACTACAAACGCGAATGTTTTCGATCACACTGTTAACGTTTCGTCTTTACGACACAGAACAGCGATTCTGTTCAAGCGACACAAGTTGTCGGTTAACACGGTCGTGAAACACGTGCACGATTATCTTACAGAAGACATATTTGAGATGTAAACATGAAGGTCATCCGCCGGCCTGTCAGTGCCGTTCACATGTCACTAAACGCGGCAGTAAACAGAGGATTATTACCATTCTGAGCTGGTTGAGCAGTGGGTCTGACGTCGGGCTGATGTTCCGGACGGTGACGGATCTCTGCACGGCCCGGAGGTTCGACAGTCTCGCGCTGAAGCGCTGCAGGTTTCGTGCTGAGCGATACATGGCGACCAGGGGCGGAACTGATGCTCACCAACCAGAGGCCAGAATCAGGGGGCGGACACTTATTAGTGAAACACGACACAGAAGAGCTCGAGCTCGCCTGTTGTCACAGGGACATAATAACCGGTGACACCCATAGACATATTAAACAAAAGATATCTATCGTGAAGGATTTAACATCGCTCATGTCTTTTTTTATTATAGAGGTATTGTTATGTTTGTTTATATTTACTTATTTTTATGATTTATTGCCAAAAAGTTTAACTGTAACTGCAAATGTTTAAACAGCACCGGTAAATGAGAGACAATTTAAAGGTTAAACACTAAAACATTCCTGTAAATCCACAACTAATGACTTTGGTTGTGTTTATGGTTTAAAAACAACCCAGTTTGTTATGCAAACTATAACCACGAGATGGCGCAACATACACGAAAATTCTCTGACAGAATGTCTGACGATTCACGATGTGGGTTGAGCTGTCAAATATATTGTCATTCAAGAAAGTATTTATTTAAAGTGTTTAATTTGACCATATTGGAAAAATATGTCTTGACATTTCAGTTCATTCATCAGCGTGTTTTTGTCAAGGAGAACACAAACTTTGCAATTTCAATTCTTCCCAGTAGCTCATTGGTAGTTCAGTGTTAAGAGCATTGTGTTAATAACACAAAGTTGTGAATTTCGATCCCAGGCGATTGCACATATCTAAGTATAAATGTATAGGATAATGCAATGTAAGTCGCTTTGGATAAAAGCATCTGCCAAATGCGTAAATGTCAATGCTGTTTGTGTTTAATTCAGTAAAAAATATATTTTTAACATTTCTTCTAATTCCACTGTTGTCGCTGTATTGACGACACATTGTGGTTCAACATTTAATTATGACAAATATGACTTTATTATACAACCGGATAATTCACATAGGCTATTTAATAATGTTCACTGAACTTGCATTAAAACTCAAAGTAACATGCAAACTGAAGAAACCATGTAATTTATATGATATACATCAGTATAAACTGATTTTTGAAGTCCAAAGTATTTATGATTTAACGTGAAAGAATGGACCAGGCAGCATATACTGTATAGTGAGGGAAGGTCTCAAGCTCTTCTTCTGTTGAGTTACTGTAGTGTCAGTGCTGATGTTGTGGTTGTTTGTGATGGTTTGAGGGTGTGTGCGGACGGAGACTTTGGTGGGCACATATCTGAATGATTAAATGAACTTAACTGATTGTGTTTTTCTCACTGATAATAAACGGAGAAACAATACAGATCTGTAGGTGAAACTCCAACCACCACATTCTCTCTTCTCTTGCATTTCTGTTTCCTATTGGTTTGAGTGATCAGTGGTTTTTAAGTTAGTCTTTCCTTATTGGAAGTGAATTGTGTATTTGAATCTTTTATCAGCTGTTAATTGAAACCTGCCCGTGATCAATAGCTCCTAACGACTCAGATAAGAGTTATCATTCGTTTCTTATTGATTATAGTTTCTTATCAACGCACTGAGTATCAAATGACGAAATTGAACATTACCTTACACTTAAATAAAGTGCTACTGATTTTTTAACCACAAGTAAAATACGTTTAGGAATAAAAGTGTTTTTAATGTAGATTAAAGATCACTATTTTTGTTCATCAAATGTCCAAATAAATTCGTGTTACAGCGAGTCTCTACTCCAACAAGACAAACACATAGATGATTTGTAAGCTCTTTCAGTGTGATATTTCCACATCTGTCAAGTTTTTCTCACACCTCTTTAATGTGATATGATGTAATTTGTTGATTGTGATCGTTGGGGGCTTTTGGCCTCGCCTGCGCGCGCTGGATGTGCGGCGCCAACACTGACAGCGGATCAATTAACAGCAATGATTGTCAAAGCTCAAATATTAGCCGATCTCAGATCAGTCTTTCATGTATGAAATGGTTCCATGGCCTCCTCTGATAAATCCAAAGTCATATTAGTTTTAGAATGATCTGTGAAACATCCACGAGCCACTTCAGTCTGTGTGTGTGTGTGTGTGTGTGTGTGTGTGTGTGTGTGTGTGAAACATGAGTAGATCAGGTCATCGGCTCGAAATGACATTGAATCATATTATGAGCCTAATGTTGCATTCACTCAAATACAGCTCATTTAAACTTCATTCAATTAAATAAAGACCAACATGCTGACTTCACTGATGCATGACGTAATAAAATAAAATAAATATCTTAATTACAAGTATAACTAGATAAGTAACTATACTACTTAGAACGATAATATGTAGGCCTGATTATTGTGTGAATATAAGAACAACGACATAAGACATTATTAGATTTATAAAATCATATATTAATGAATTAATACAAATAAAATCAATGACGGATGTTTTGCATGAAAAAAATCCCGGATCACATAAAGACATGTTCCATGTGAACTGGATGTCCGATCATTGGTTGAAACAAACAAACATTTTACAGAGTGTATATGCAAAAGTTAACAAAACAATAATATTAAACTACAAATGAAATCAATAGAATAATTAGAGATTAAAATGTAGATATATTTCTGTAGAATTCATTCAATATAATAATGGAAATACAAATATGAAAATACGCTGGAAACTTTCATAACAAAGTTGTTGAGTTTAATGCGCAGGTTTCTATAAATCCAGAGATGAAATAGAACAAGAGATGAGTAAATAAAATAATAATGTCATAAATATCGGACAGAACGCAATTATGAAGAAGACATGTCAATGTAATTTTAGCTTTATCATTATTTGTGTTGACGTGCATTTAAGTCGCATGAATGATAATGCGCTCGTGACATTGATGTGTATTATACACACACAGCATGCGGCCTGTGTTGAGATCCAGGTGCATCCTGAGTTTCTCCAGGTTTCGTCTTCATCATCTTCATTTTATTCTTCTCAGAGGACCAATCAGAGCTAGCTCGTGTACCTGCAGGAAGTTTGACCCGTTATTCCCCTCCCTCACAGGACATAACCTCCCTCACCAACAAGCTCATCGCGCAACCTGACAAACTACATGGAAGCAGAAGCACCGGCGAGGACACATCGTGAGCACCGACATCACTTTATTATCGAGCAGAAGTTCGTCTTCACCCTCCGCCATGCAGTTCCATCACGCGAACGCGCCTCTTTACGCACCGACGCCCGTGCCGCCGGTTCACCCGACGCCCTTCTACATCGAGGACATTCTGGGCAGAAACGGGTCCACGTCCAGCCCTCTGATGCCGGCACCGACTCTACCGTCTCCGAACTCTTCTTTCACGAGTCTGATTCCCTCCTATCGGACCCCGATCTATGAGCCCACGCCGATCCACCCGGTCTTGTCTCAGCACGCGCTCACGGCTACGTACGCGTCCATCTACCCGTTCCAGCGCTCCGTGGGCGACTTTACGCACGCGCTGATCCGGCACGACCCGTTGGGTGAGACCTCTGTTTATTCTTGACTTCTCTAAACTCTACTTTTAACGAACTATTAAACATGTCGCGGGCTGAAATGTTCATGAAGGGAGAACTATTTCATGTCATAGCGCGGGCACGGGCCACAGACACAAAATGATTAAACAAGACACAAATAAATCAAAAACAGGTAGGCCTACGTATGATGCCTTTTTCGATAATGTGGTGAACCTGGCGAAAAACGATTCGTCATAAGAAAGCAGAGCATATGAGGTGTGTTTACCAACAGCTCGTGTGGTTAATAATATCAACCAGACTGACCTGAAGAGGAAGCGCTTCTGTGTTTCGAAACTTCAGTTCAAAGCGCATTACTGCCTCTGAGATATTAAAACCAGCAATTAATTGAGAAATGTGTGTGTGTGTTCTAGTTTGAGGAGAGGAAGGGTGTTTAACGTGCCGTGGGGCTCCGGTGAGGGTTAAACATGTTGTTTCACATGTTGTGTTAACAGCAGTGTTGGTCTGAGGTTCAAACTGCCTGTGCTCAGCAAGCCCTGACCCTTTCCGTTCATTCCGGAAATCTTGAGCTCTCGATAGGAGTAAATGTGCTTTCAGAAGCTGTGAGATGTTTTCCTGGAGCAGGACTCGTGCACACTGCTGATTATTTTATCCACATCCTCAATACACACATATTCAGGAAACACTCGACTTCTGATAGCCGGGGCCGTTTTTTTACGCATTCTTCGTTTCAGAACCCCAGAACACACGAAACACCTCGTGCACCCTTAACTGAAAATAACACAACATGCTTCAATGAGTTGATAAATCAGCACAGAAGATCTACTCTAAAAAACACTTGTGTTGTTATAACACATGGGTACAATACGGACAAAACCAATAACAGAATGATAATCCAACGTTCGGCCTCGTCCCATTGCCCCCAGCATGGGTTAAAAAGAACACAGCAGTTTTATTATTAGAGTTTTATTTAGAATATACCAAAATATAATCTCATCTAAATAACTGTAGGTCAGAAGAACTTAGTGTCGTGTTTGATGAGTTTCAATAGGATTTAAGAGAGGATAAATCGCAGTTTCCTATGTGTTTTGTGAGTGGATTGGACGGATGTTCGACCCATTCACCAGATTAACCAACAGGAAACACATTGACGGAAATTTTGCCATAGTCCTTCTGCTCATAAAGTCAAACTTTCAGCGGATGTGAATGCTGACAGACAGCCAGACAGAAACTTCTAAAGACATTCCGTCCACAAACCAAACACATTTACCATCAATCACAAAAGACCTCAAACAAAAACACCCATGACTCCTATTTCATCATCGATATGTATTATACTTTAGGAATATATTTTCAATAGCCTGTTTTTTCAATGCGTGTGCTTTATTGTGTTGTTCAGGTAAACCTCTGATGTGGACGCCGTTTATTCAGCGTCCTCTTCATAAGCGCAAAGGTGGTCAGGTTCGATTCTCGAATGATCAAACCATTGAGCTGGAGAAGAAGTTTGAGACGCAGAAGTATCTGTCACCTCCGGAGAGAAAAAGACTCGCAAAAATCCTGCAACTCAGCGAGAGACAGGCGAGTCTGCTCATTCTTTATGCATTTATTCATTAGAAGAAGAAATGTATTTATTTATCGAGTAAATCAAATGTTTCGTTGGTTTGATATTAAACCGTATTTCGTATTTGATCGGTCCGCAGGTGAAAACCTGGTTTCAGAACCGCCGGGCGAAATGGAGGCGACTCAAGCAGGTGAGAACATTGTCATCTTCACTCAACCTGAACTTAAAATAAATATGTTTTTTAAGAAAAATGGAAAATCATCTTTAAATATTAACACGAAGTACATTAACGTAGCCTAATCTAGATAAACCTTTTACGTAAAGAAAATTTGTAGATTAATTACATACGATTACATTCGTATTTAATACAATATATACAATATTATTAATGTATAATATTCATACTCATATTATATATATTTATTTGGGTTATATTTAAAATAAATACGCCATTTAAACGGACTGAAATTAAATGGAATTAAATGACCTGAAATTTCCTGAATATATTTCGTAATAACGCATTTTCCAAATAATCTATATATAAACACAATCGAATAATTTAAAGAAAACTAAAATAATTGAAATGAACATTAAATTCGTTCGGCTAATGAACGGAAGGTAAACATCTGTAGTCAAAAACAAACATTTTGTCTTAAATAATCGTGTGACGTGAATATTTTGATTGTGTTGTTGCAACAGGAGACCCCGTCGAGCGGTAAGAGAGATGCGGAGGATCGAGCAGCGGAGAGAAACTCTGACAGATCGAGTCCAGACGTGACGCGCAAGCGCAGTGAGATCGACTCAGATGTGTCCGATGATTCTGATCAGGAGCTGGACATTGAAGAAGACACAGAATTCACAATAAAACCATAATCACGTGTTCATGTCTAGCGCTGTAAATACTGTAGAATAATGTACATTTGACTGTAGGAAATAAATTAATGCACGTGTGAAATGTAGAAGATTCTCATAAAAATGTCTGAACTGTGCTGGTGAATGTGTATGTATGTGCTGCAGAAAAGACGAGTGTAAATATTTGTATTCAATAAACAATATTTTGAGGATATCAGTTTTGCATTATAAGCTGAATA
>CM056456.1:220726-224860 GCA_029783895.1 Triplophysa bombifrons
CTGTGAAAACACAGATGAGAATGTGAGGAAACGCTCTTAAATTAGGGCCGAGGAACGCCGGCCGGCCGCTCACCATCAGCTTCATCTCAATGGAGTCAATCTACAGCCGTACAGAACATCAGACTATAGACTTAGACTTCATTTGTTGTTCTCAAAACGTATGTATTCTTTGAAAGAAGGAAAGTTTGCATGTGTTTTAGGGGAAGTGTAGTGATGTGTGAAGATGAAAGTTTATGGAGAAGAGCTGATAAAAAAACACCAATCACACTTACTGTGTGTGTGTGTGTGTGTGTGTGTGTGTGTGTGTGTGTGTGTGTGTGTGTGTGCGTGCGTGCGTGCGTGCGTGCGTGTGTGTGTGGTTGGTGTTATCTATGCTCTATGAGTGTTATTCTCTAATCTAATAATCAGCATGATTACACCAGCATCTCACTGTCTATCACACTTTTATTTCACAATCTCTGAGTTATCATAACAACTACACACACACACAAACACACGGAACAACTCACACATGGAATAACACACACACACATGCACACCAAATCACTCGACGGACTGCGGAGTGTGCGCGTGTGTGTGTTTGTGTGCGTGTTGAAACACAATCAAATGTTTAGACGTTTAGAAATGTGATTCTCTGTTTGCTACTATTGACAACACACACACAGTAAAATTAGTCCTCACTAAATGAAAATATAACACAAAAATGAAAGTTGTTTGTTGTTAACTTCTTGTTTTTATTTAATCAGTAGTTGTGTTGTGTGTTGTTTTACCTGCTGCTCAGACACTGTAGTGTGTGTTAACTGAGAGTCGTCCGTCTGCTTGGACACTGTCTGCTGATCTCAGGTTATTTCTCTTCTGTTTCTTATGCAGTGAACAGCAGAACTGGGACTCTTAAAGACGACAGACTGACGGCGGGCGAGCCGGTGCAGGTTAGAGGTCAAACCAGGTGGAAACTTCAGGGGTTTCAGCAAAACTAACAACATTAAATGACAAGAGGAGGCAAAGATAAAACAGCAGGAACAGAAAACTTTCAAAACTGCTGAAGTACATCCGTCATAAAAAACAAGATCATTCACTGAAGATGAAACAACATGATATTTAAAACACACAAACCATTATAAGAGCTTTCATTTAGTTTCTATAAACTCACAAAAATACACATGTGACACTAAACATCAGTCTAGAAACCAAAATATAACCCTGAAAAAACACAAATCAATCCCTGATGTCTGTGATACTATAAGTTTAACTCCAAACCCTAATGTTTGTGTGTGTGTGTGTGTGTCTGTGTGTGCGCGTGTTTGTGCGTGCGTGTGTTTGTGTGCGCACACAAACACACAGTATGAGATGATCATTCTGTCTCCTCGGGCCCCTGACTGCAAACATTGGGATCTGATCTCAAGTACACATCACTATTATTCACAGTCACCTGAAGTTACACAACACACACACACTCTGATGTGGATGTCTCCGGGTGTTTGTTAAAGTAGAGCATGTAGATGAATAAATTGGTGTCTGTACAGGAATGTGAAGTGTGTTATTGTCTCCAGCATGACCTCTGACCTCACATGAGCACATCGACATTATTGTTGTAGCAGAGACACAAAAACGCTTTCATTTGAAGAACCTTGACTCATAGTGCCATCCATGAGATGTGTTATCATGGCCAATGCTCTACAGGAAACTCTCTTTATCACTTCCTGTCAGTCATCGTTTGTTTAGGGCTTCAACATGTGATCAGATTGAGAGAGAGCTGCTGCATGAGTGCGTTTATAAACAGTCTGTATCAGAAGACGACACATTTGTCTGTTGGTCTGGGCTGAAGTTGTGCTTTTTGTCGAGTGTGTGGGATTTGGAAAGAAGGGACGTTTCACTTCTGCTTTCTAAATGAGCCCAGAGCGCTCAGCCAAGACACGGTCATTTCAAAACAGCAGCCATGCGGAGGAAGCGCACACCACTGCAACACAACACAACCAGTCTGTCTGTCTGTCTGTCTCTGTGTATGTGTTACTGTAACACACAACCATTACAATAATCTTTCTGTGTGTGTGTGTGTGTTACTCTAACACACAAGCATATAACTCATCAGTGTGTGTGTGTGTGTTACTCTTACACACAAGCATATAACTCATCTGTGTGTGTGTGTGTGTGTGTGTGCGTTACTCTAACACACAACCATATAACCCATCAGTGTGTGTGTGTGTGTGAGTGTGTGTGTGTGTTGATCAGAGAACTCATCTCCATTAATAATGACACACATGTGAAAGAGACGACACAACCCCTTCAGAATGCCTCACGTGCACTGACCGTCTGACCGAGAGTTCTTCTTCACTAAGTAACTGAAAGTCTACAAACAGGTTCTTCAAAAGTCTACAACAAAACTTTCAAGCGATTACCCCACCGCCATCCGACTCTATAGTGTACAAGTGCAGTTTACTCAACTACAAGTAGTGCAGAGTGCAGACAAACACACAACAGCTGAACAGGCCGCTCAGCCACATTCTCTTCAGTCTGCTCTCATATTAAAATCAAATTCATTCATTTATTATTTATAATTAAAACACCTCAACATTTGTTCCCTCACAACTCTGTTTTAAAGGGGAGGAGACAAAGATGACAAAAACAATTCTTTTAACAAAATGCTTCTGTAATAACTCATATATTTATCATAGTGGGCGTGGCGTATGTCGTCACTCAAACTGTCATTTGGGGAAGTTGCATTACAATTAAAAGTTTATTAAAGTCACTTGTTCGTTGATTTACGCGTTTTTATGCGTGATTACTGGATGCACGAGCTCCGCGTGCCCGGATAGTGCACGTGTGTCTGGATTCACTACAAGACTTTCAGTCTGGACTTGTTGCAGAAGGTCTGTGCCAGTCTGCAGATATGATCACTTAGTGTGTTTCTATCTGAACCTTTCAACAAGTCTGCAGGTGTATGAGGTCTGATTTACGAAAAATCTCTTCAGATTTTAAAAGTTTTTAAATGTATTCAAGGTGTTACGAGTGCGAGCAGCAGCAGAAGGAGAGAAAGCGGCGCGTCCTGCACGCGTTTGAGATGTTAATGGTCCTGAACAATACACACCTTCCGCAACCGCAAGAATTTGACACTGGACACATGTCCCACCCGCAAATTACGCCTATGGTTTAAAACCTATGGGACTGATGCGCGCGCACGCACGCGTCTGCGTGTTGTTGAGTGGTGCACGCGCGCGGGTTCCAGCGCTTCAGTATCGCATGTGAAGGTCGAGTGTCTCGTCTGATCTGGAATCAGGACATTAGTTAAACACATCAGGAGGTTTTCTAACACGATAAGCGATTCTTTCACATGTCCGTCGAGTTTCAAAGGTGAAGTATTGATCACGCGCGCTAATCTAATCAGAGGATTGACAGAGAACACAGTTAACTCCAGAATAAACGCTGTGTAAACACAGACTTCATACTGAATCCTTTCAGTCTACACATCAGCTTCTAATTCATCCATTAACACTGACGAGAAACTAAAACTTTATCCGGCAAACTATAGACGACCGCCACCGCGTCCGCGAGGAGTCGCCTCATGAATATTAATCACGTAACATGACGTTTGAATCGTTTGATTGGCTGAAGGAGAGACGTCGCTAAGCGTACGCGGGTCATCTCGTTAATAATCATTTATTTGCGTTTCGTTTCCTTTAATGAAGAATCGCGGAACAGCAGCAAAACGACCCGATTTATATGCGTGATTTTTATCCTTCATCCCCAGAACTTTATTTTAATCTCGCTTTATTGTTATTGTGGAATTGCGTTTTTGTTTTCATTTGTTGAATGTAAAATGTTCTCGCTAGAAGGTGACTGCGTACACATAAAGCGGATTTAAACTTCAAACTGAATACAGTGTCACCGGTCAATCGTCCAGCAGGCGGAAGGAGACGGAGAGAGTTTAATGATCGGACACCGGAAACAGTTCAAGTCGGACAGGAAGTGGAGAAAATGACACGCGGCGCTGCTCATGACTCCCAAAACACCTTAAACTACATTAATATAATATCATGATCAGGTCTTGTCGCCATCTCGCACCTTCACTGTGTCATGATAGAAACATGTCATCTGGTAACATCGCGGTATTGTGGCCCATCACCCCAGATGTAGCAC
>CM056456.1:230360-280360 GCA_029783895.1 Triplophysa bombifrons
TGGAGCATAGTTTTGTATAAATGTAAGTTGGACTTTCACTTTAAACAACTTTTGATTGCATTTCTATCGAGAAGTCAATATTGTAGTTTTTAAATATGTGATTTGTTATTGCAAAGACGATCTCTGTTTATAATTCTAATAGACTTCTGTTACACTGCCTGTCTGTTTCTCTGGGCTGCTCTCATGCACAGACACTGACGATGAAGTCATGCTTTTCAGCTGCTGTTTGTAACCAAACACTGTCAGTGTTTTTTTTTTACTAAAATTAGCGATTTGTCAACTTTTTCTTGTCAAAAAAGACGTCAAGTGTGTTCATGGCCTTAAATCTTTTATTTATGTTTACAATGTCATTTTAGATCAAACAGGTGAATTATTATAAAAGGTGTTATTCTGTAAGGTAATTTCAAATGTAATCCAAGTGACTGGAGCTACCCGTGTGTTAAAGGCTTTTATTGCACACCCTCCAGCCAATCAGAATCCAGTATTCAAACAGACCATGGTATAAGTCGACTTTGAACACAGATGCTGTCTGAATGTCTTTGAGTTACACAGAAAACTGGTATTAATGGTACAGAACTCACATTTCTGGTTTGTTGGGTGTGAAATGAGGCAGCAGTAGACACAGTAGTGTGATGAGACACGTGTTGTGTTAGTGGATTGTGTTGACTGATGAACACCTGTGGCTCTTCTGATGAACACCTGTAAGAACACAAGGGAACTTAATCTAACATCAGACCATGGGTCAGAAGTTACGGTGGTGATACAGTTAAACATCTGTTGTGCAGGACTGAAACACTTTTGTGACTCCACATTCATTGGATTTCTGACCCAGTGACCTCAAATGTAGACATTCAGGGTTTCTTTCAAATCAAACAGAACATATCGGAGCCGATGGTCGAGTGGTTTGTGCTCCTACATATGGCGCTGGTGCGTCCCGGATAACCCGAGTTTGAATCTCGGCTCGGGGTCCTTTCCCCGATCCCACCTCCTCTCTCTCATTCACTTCACTTCCTGTCCTCTCTAAAAATGACTGTCTGTCCAAGAAAGGCAAAAAAGTAAATATATATAAAAAAAAAGAACATGAGAGTTATTCATACAGGTATAGAATCACAGATGAAGGACTAGTAAACTCTTGTCACTGGATTATAAATGAATCATTGTGACCGCAAAAGATTTCAGATTGATTGACAGTCATGTAGAGTGACATGAGAGAGTCATCATCACATCTGTTGTTGTGTAGTGTTGAGCTATGTGTTCAGCTCGTGTCACACTTCAACACTAGTGATGTAATGTCACTTTATTTCATTTGTTGAGAAACAAATGACTTCAGATCACAAACAGTGTGTGACACCTTCTGTAGTTAGATTGTGTTTGTCTCTACAGCCACAGGTGTTGTGTTGAGCTGTGTATTTGTGTGCAGTTTGAGCTCAGTGTGGGTGAAACTCAGACCCAGATCCTACACACGCACGCACGCACGCACACACACAGAACGCTCTGTTTACACTCATGCTGACATCATTTCCTGTGTAGTCGCTTGTTGATGTATTTTTGTCAGTCCACAGGGAGAGTCTCTTGTTCAAGGTTTCTCAGGAAAGAGTTTGTGTGTGTGTGTGTGTTGTGAAGAACTAAACAACATGAACTGATTGTGTGTCTGTGGTAAAGATGCGGTTTGACCTGATGGTGTCAGTATATTCTCTATGTGAACTCATTTATGAAGGTACACCAGGAGTTTTGGCTTCATATGGTGCAGAACTTGCTGTTGTGAAATCACCTTCAGTTGTGTTTAAGTGACATCACAGCTATAATAAATATATCATTTCGCTATAATAAAATGTACTAACATTTAAGATTCTGTTGTTTGTGAAATGCTTCTGAACCACAGAGACTGTTTGTGAGAGTAAAGATAAAGATGTCTCCGTCTCAAGCTCACACCATTGTGCAGAGAGAGAGAGAGAGAGAGAGAGAGAGAGAGAGAGACCTGTGTCTGTCTAATCCTCTGAGCTGATCACATCCCAGAATCCCCTGAGGCAGATGAAGAGTGACAGTCTGAGCATTTATCAATCAAACAATAAGATACATACATTATGTGAAGATATATAAAGCTCTCACTGCTCAATTACACACAGACACACAGGCTAATAATACGTGTGTGTGTGTTTATTTTAGTGTGTGTGCGTGCATTCGTGTTTGTTTGTGTATACATTTGTGCATGTGTTTGTGTGTGCGTGTTTGTGTGTGTGTGTGTATATGTTTGTGCATGAGTGTGTGCGTGTTTGTTTGTGTATACATTTGTGCATGTGTTTGTGTGTGCGTGTTTGTTTGTGCATGTGTGTGTGTGTGTGTGTGTGTGTATATGTTTGTGCATGAGTGTGTGCGTGTGTGTTTGTGTATGTGTTTGTGCATGTATGTGTGCGTGCGTGCATGTTTGTTTGTGTATATGTTTGTGCATGTGTGTGTGTTTCTTTGTGTATGTGTTTGTGCATGTATGTGTGCGTGCGTGCATGTTTGTTTGTGTATATGTTTGTGCATGTGTGTGTGTTTCTTTGTGTATGTGTTTGTGCATGTATGTGTGCGTGCGTGGATGTTTGTTTGTGTACATGTTTTTGCATGTGTGTTTGTTTGTGTATATGTTTGTGCATGTGTGTTTGTTTGTGTATATGTTTGTGCATGTATGTGTGCGTGCGTGCATGTTTGTTTGTGTACATGTTTTTGCATGTGTGTTTGTTTGTGTATATGTTTGTGCATGTGTGTTTGTTTGTGTATATGTTTGTGCATGTATGTGTGCGTGCGTGCATTTTTCTTTGTGTATATGTTTGTGCATGTATGTGTGCGTGCGTGCATGTTTGTTTGTGTATATGTTTGTGCATGTGTGTGCGTGCGTGCGTTTTTGTTTGTGTATACGTTTGTGCATGTGTGTATTTGTATGTGTGTGTGTGGCGGTGTGTGTTTCTTTGTGTATATGTTTGTGGATGTGTGTGTGTGTGTTTCTTTGTGAATATGTTTGTTCATGTGTGCGTGCGTGTTTGTCTATATGTTTGTGTGTGTGTTTGTTTGTGTATGTGTTTGTTCATGTGTGCGTGTACGTGCGTGTGCGTGCGTGTTTGTTTGTGTATATGTTTGTGCATGTATGTGTGCGTGCGTGCATGTTTGTTTGTGTATATGTTTGTGCATGTGTGTGTGTGCGTGCGTTTTTGTTTGTGTATACGTTTGTGCATGTGTGTATTTGTATGTGTGTGTGTGGCGGTGTGTGTTTCTTTGTGTATATGTTTGTGGATGTGTGTGTGTGTGTTTCTTTGTGAATATGTTTGTTCATGTGTGCGTGCGTGTTTGTCTATATGTTTGTGTTTGTGTTTGTTCATGTGTGCGTGTACGTGCGTGTGCGTGCGTGTTTGTTTGTTTATATGTTAGTGCATGTGTGTGTGTGTGTGTGTGTGTGTGTGTGCGTGTGCGTGTGCGTGTGTGCTCTTGATCTGATCCTGAATAGATTGTTCTGTTCTTGCTCTTGTACTTGGACCACTCACATTATCTCTGCCTGTCGAACCAATTTAACTGTGGCCAGTGTGACCCATTTACAGGACCTAAGAGAGACACACACCATGATGTAGCCTACTTGTACTAGCCTATATACCAGCACACTGTGTGTGTGTTATATTAGAGATTATTGAGGGTGAAAACATTGTGAGAAAGTCTCGATCAATCTAGAGGTTTCTATAGGTCAGTACATCAGATCATTTCAGTGTGTTGTTAAATTTGTGTGTGCAATAGAAGTGTGTCTGGTGTTGTGAAGGTCTGAACTCCAGTTGCTTTTTCCATGTTGGGTTATTTGTGATGCGTCCCTGAGGTTACACGGATCTGTGGATCGAGGCGGCCCAGAATCCTCTAGAAGGAAGTTAAATTTGCAGCGACTGTGAACCAGACTGAACTGAACCGGTCTGAGAGAGCCGTATGATCTCATGTACACACACCTTAAATGACCCCAAAATAATGACATCAAAGTTAAGTTACTTTTGTGTCTCTTTATGAAGTCATGAGTATGAGTGTAATATTACCCACAATACACCAGTAATGATGATGTCACACTGAAGAAGAGAAAGAGAGAGAGGAGCGCGTGATCTCTGTGGGACAGTGAATGAGCTACATTCTACACGTGTAGCCGTGACATGGAAATCCTCAGACACACACACACACACACACACACACAGGTTTCATGTTGACTGACTGACGGATGTTCAGTGTTTATACTCAGACAGCATGCAGGACTTCAAAATAGGTATGTGACTAAAGAAGTGTGTGTGTGTTTGTGTGTGTCACATTGTATCTTAAGAGAATCCAAAGTGAAATCTAAAGGCTGAGATGTCATTCGCTGAGGAGACGTGTGCGTGTGTGTGTTATCTCTTGTTGTGATCTGTAGTACACATGATGTGATGTAGATCATTTGTACACAGTGTTGTGGATCTGTTTAGTGGTCAGTGCTCAGAGAAGTGTCAAATAAAAAGCACTCTATTTATCGTCGTGATGTATTCCTGTCGTTCATGACTCCTCTGTGCGTGTCATCTCTCTACAGAATCAGTCATGCACAGCAGAGAAACTGTTATAAACATGTGAACAGACACGCTTCATTTAGTTTGAGACGATCTGTCAGTGCTGATGAAAGCAGAATTGATTTCTGTAAAGTGGTTTCCAGTGGATTCAGCCAGAACGCGTGCCTCGAAAGCGAGGATCTCGAGACACACTTTTGAGACGCCGTCAAATAATACTGTTGTCATGCCAACTTGCTACTGTAAACAGAAGCTCTCAATGCTTGCCCCGCCTCCTAATTCTTCTGATTGGTTCACTGCTTTTGGAACTGACATTGAAGAGCAGCGCTCTTACCTGACACGGTGTCTTAAAACACGGCGCTCGTGTGTGAGGCGCTTCAAAGGACATGAGCGTAGTGGTCATGTGTCCGTCAAACACGTTTTAACATTGAAAAACAATGGAAAAGTGGCGCATAGGAATGAAAAAACTTATTCTGCCTGAAATATATTCTTACTGTGTGTTTAGTAAGTGTTTGTTGTGTGTTGTCTCACCTGTGCGCAGGTTTTGTGAGTCCAGCAGTTGAACATCATGGCTCTGGTCCGGTCTCTTCCTGTGGCCGTTGATCATGCAGCACCAGGTCTGGACCCGAGAAGAGCCACAGGTCCCGTCAACAGTCACCGTGACCGAGGACACCTGGAGGTCAGCACCAGGTTTGGTAAGGGCACGTCGGTCTCAGGACGCATAATGACGGAGGTCTGGAGTCGGACTCCGTCCAGTAAGAGGAGAGCTATTGTTGGCAGAGGGAAGGGTTTCGGTAATCGTTCGCATTCCCATGAAGACTTGATAAAGGACTGGAGCGAGGACTTTGCTGGTGTGGATGGACCTCCCAAACTGGTGTCTGTGTCCGGCCAGTTAGAAAGAGTGAGCATGATCACTGATGAAGATGTGTTTGTGAACATTCTAGAACATGCTAATGATGTTTATTCCTGTTTTCCTCCAGAACGTTCAGCAGGCCATCATAAGACCCACTGCCTTCAAACCCGTCGTCCCCAGGAGTCGTAACGGTGCGCGGTTCCTTTCGCCGCGTTTAGGGGGAAGCCAAGGAAACCTCAGCGTGTTTTCTTCAGGAGACGAGGACGTCACGCCGGTAGTGATGGAGCGACACAGCTCTTACAGCGGAGCTCGCAACGCTTTGATGAGCCAGTCGTTCAACATGACGGACAGCTCTTTAACAAACATTCCTGTCTATAATGTGAGCCAAAGCGAGGCGGCTAAACATCATGGACACTCCAACTCTGACAGTGGGCGCTCTTCATCCAGCAAGAGCACGGGATCTGTGGGCGGCCGCTGTCAGCTGATGTCAGACATGGGACCTTCACCTCCACCAATTGAGGCCTATGAGATGATCGTGAAAGACTTTGAGGAGAAACTGAGAGAGAGAGATCTGGAGCTTCGGCGGCTCAGAGAGAATCTGGATGAGAATGATGCAGCTATCTGTCAAGTGAGTGAGACCTTCATTTATACACAGATCAGACGTGACTTTAATAAACATGTGTGCGCGTGTCTCACCGCAGGTGTATGAGGAGAGGCAGAAGCGCAGCGAGCTGGAGATGGAGGAGTTCAGGCAGACGTGTGCGGGTAAAATGCAGAAGGCGTCCCAGAAAGCGCAGCGAGATGTGCAGCTGCTCCAGGTTCAAGTGTTTCAGCTGCAGCAGGAGAAGCAGCAGCAGCAGGAGGAGCTGAAGAAACTCCTGCAGGAGCGTCAAAGACTGGAGGAAAGATGCACCTCCTATGAGAGAGAACACACACAACTGGGACCCAGACTAGAGGAAACTAAATGGGAGGTGAGGAGCGTTGACGAGAAATCGTCTTTATTTCCTTGACACACACTCCTGTGATGAGTGAATCATGTCAGTGGTTATACTTATAAATTCAGTGTCTGTAACCTCAGATAATGGGAATGTTAAGGTTATGATAATACCAGCAAACAAACCAAAAAAATCTGATTCAGAAACATTAAACCTGAACATCTCATCACGTGTGAATGCAAATGGGTCATTCCATTTCAAATCAGCCACATTAAGAATCTTACCATTTCTGCCTTAAATTAAGATTTTTTTCTGACATTTGGAGTAAGATACACTGAAGAGAAACCAGAGGAAACTTTAAAGAGATACTCCACCCAAAAATAAAAATTCTGTCATGAATTACTCATTCTCAAATTGTTCTGAATCTGTATACATTTATTTGTTCTGTTAAACACGATGAGAGATATTTGGAAAAATGTAAGCAACTGGGACATCATTGACTACCATAGTAGGAAAAATTCTTGTATCAATGACCACGTTAACATGGACTTCAATAATCCAATGATTTGCCTTATTCTGAGGGATCTTATATTAGGATTAAAGTGTTTACATGAGTTGCTTTAAGAATATATCTTTCATGTTCCTGTTTTACATGTGACACTTCATAGTTGGATTAATGGCATACATCATTACGTCCCGAAGCGATGCCGTTCTACATTCCCTCCATAATTTAATATATCAACAAACACCCTGTCTTCACCATTCTCACACAGTTTTTGGGGTTTCATTTATTTTCTAGAACTGTTGGCATGCCACTAAAACAGGAGTACTCCACCCGTCCTAAATCCATTTGTGTTTACTACCATTATGAGTTGAGACGGATTAATCTGATCAAAAAGCTCTGTGTACACGTTCCGTTCTTAATCAGAGTAAATCCTGTTCATATCAAAATGTTCTGATGAAGAATTTAGAAGACGAAAGCCTTTGTCTACCATTTTAATTCCTACTATGGTAGTGTTCCAGAGAGTCCGTTGCTAACATTTTTCAAAATATCTGTCTTTGTGTGTTCATCAAAACAAAGATATTGATACAGGTTTGGCACAACTAGCGAGTAATTCATGACCGAATATTCACATTTGGGTGAACTACCCCTTTAAATGACAGCTGAATATTGACTGTCCATTATGTAGAGGGAGTTTGTTTAGAAGATGGGAACAGTGCTGTAATTTGCACATTGAGGTCCTCGTATCTCTTATATTTGGTCATATACTTATCGTATAAGTTTAAGAAGAACCAGCCTCTAAAAGGATATCAATATATTTTTAACACTTCTTGTGAAACATTTGAAAAAACGATAAAGTGATTATTATATGTGAATAAGAATGGTTCTAATCCACAGATACACTCATGTCTGTGTAAAAATAAACCATAATGCACTGTCATTTTTCACCTCCTGTAATTTGGCTCCAAATTTTGTGAAAAGGTCATTTTGAGTTCACTCTACTCAAAACAAATATTCATCCATGACATGTCATATTTTGGCTCTCATCACTGTGGCTCTCATTTCTGGTGGAGTTGAGACGGATGTTTAAAGATTGTGTTTGTCTGCTCACTTCATCCTTCTTCAGCTGGTTCTGAACAGGTGTGTTGCGTGTTAATCTCATGTTTCTTACACACGGCAGGTGTGTCAGAAGTCCGGTGAGATTTCACTGTTGAAGCAGCAGCTGAAAGATCTTCAGGCCGATCTGGCCCAGCGTGCCGGTGAGCTGGTGACACTCCGCGGGCAGATGAGAGAGGTTCGCTCGGAGCTGCAAACCAGTCACGCTCGTCTGCAGGAGGCTCACACGGCGTCACGCACACGCACCCTGGAGCTGGAGGTCTGCGAGAATGAACTGCAGCGTCGCAAGAGTGAAAGCGAGCTGCTCAGAGAGAAGATGAGTCGCTTGGAGGAGGAATCGGCCCGCCTGTGCGAGGCTCTGAACGCTCACCACGTCCACAGTAGAGGAGGCGGGGCATCCAGGGAGGAACACAAACTGACCAATGACAGTGAGGATTCAAAAGCTTCAAAGCAGCACGTTGACAGACTGAAGGCGGAGCTGGCATACGAACGCCAGAGGTTGTCCGATCAGGCGGCGGCCTTCGAGGGTGAAAGACAGAGCTGGGAGGGGGAAAAAAATAAAGTGATTCGATATCAGAAACGGCTTCAGCAGAACTACATACAGATGTACACCAGGAACCGAGAACTCCAGAGATCTCTCCGTCAGCTCAGTCTGGAGCTGGAGTCCAGAGAACAGGACGATGAGAGCAGTGGAAATGAAGTCACCTTCGATGACATCGCTGCGACTGAGATCTAGCATCACAGGAGTGTCAGAAAAGTCTTCTGTCACACGCCTTTCACACGCATATAATGCAGCTGACATCATGTGACAGAGATGGAACAAATGCATCTGTGACTTCAACATAGACTGTTTGTGACCTGTTGAACGAGGAGAATCATATTAGAAAAGATCTGGGCCCGTATTCACTAAACATTTGATCCTAACACTAAGAGCTCTCCTAAACGGCAGTGAAGGTTTTTAGTTAAGAGTTTCCTCTTCAAACCTCTTCACAACGCTGCTGAGAGCAACTTTCACTAAGAAACAGAAAGAAACATTAAGCTATGAGAAAGGGCGGGGCTGACCTCGTTGCTTTGGATGATGTCAGCAAGCTTACTGACTACAACCTCTGTGATTGGCTGATAGAGGATGGGTCTCTGTCAGTCATTAAATCATAGAAATATTATAGAATGCGGTCTCATCCCGCCATATTTAAATTAAGATCTTGAAATATAAAAGTGTAGTCATATTCACATAAAATATTTTAATATATAATTATTGTCGTATTCAAATTAAGATGATAAAAAATACACTAGGTTAGTAATTCAACAAGTGAAGAGTTCATTTACAGAAGCAGATAACATTTTTGTTGTGCATTTAAGTTAATATCCATCAAACCGTTTGTTTTTTATTAAGTAACAATGACTTTCATAAATACAGCTATCAAATACAATAATCACAAGACTACGTAATAAACAACATGAGTTTTGAATTCTTTTAAAAAATGAGTTATCTTTTGCAAATAAACTATGTGTTCATATAAAGTATATGTTGAGTTATTTGTAAGCATGTACATGTCTCATAAATACAATATGAGCTACTTTAAGCCTTAAGATGTTTTGTGAATACGGGCCCAGAAAGAGATTTTCTTTGAAATAAATTGAATGTGAAAGAATGTTGAAAAGTTTAAGATGGGCTTAAGAGTAAGAGGGCTTGGTGATGTCACCCAGTAAAAGCAAAGTGATTTGAGAGATGAGGAAGTTAGTTTTTGAAATTGTTTTTTTGATGAAATATTACAAAGAGAGTCATTATTTTGTTTATAGAGTAAAATGCACTGATAAATGATTGACAGGAATGTAAACTGTTTTCATTCATTCTGATCTTATGTTGACTTTACAGTCATTGACATCACTCATTATGACATCACACACACAACAGAACGCTTTACACACACTGTATCAAATGTCATTTATTTACTATAGTGTGATGAAACTGAAGCATTTACAGTGAATGCTGTGATGTATAATGTCTAAACGTAAACTGACAGAAGTGAGGAGGATTTGTGAGATTGATGGCTTCTGTGTGTTCCTCCATCTGCACTGAATCAAAGTCAAACAACAAAACACAGTTCAACTCATATCAGAGCACACAAGTACTGCACTCATGCTGTCGTAATTAATCATTTCATGGGTTTCTATGGTAAATGCATACATCTGAATAATGACAACGCTTAGATTTGAGACCCTGGACCACATAGTAGTCTTATAGTAGCACGGGAACATTTTTAGTAATGACCAAAAATACATTGTATGTGTCAAAATGATCGATTTTTCTTTTACCAAGTGTCTCCACAACGCCATTACAGCGGTAAGCCAATAGAGAGTGTTAAACCTGTTTCTTCTTAGCAACGGCCTGCCACAGCGTCTCTAATTTAAGGTGTAGTTCACTTCAAAAATTGACCTCATTGACCTTCCATTGTCATGTTCATTCCCGCAATAGAAAGTCAATGGGGGCAAATTTTGAAGTCAACTATACATTTAACAATAACTTAAAAGGCCATTCTGTTGACGTCACGTTCACTTGATCATTATTATTCTGTGAGGCTGTAGTGAGAAATGTTTATGTAGTGATTAAATAGTAACAAAGTTATGTGTGTTGCTATAGAAACGGCTTGTCCGAGATCATCACTGTAATTCTGACACATGCAGCGTTCACTCATTCTAAGGTCGGCTTTCATTGACATGAGCATCTCTAGTCTTGTATAAGCTATAGACTGTTATATTTGTACTGGAGTAAAACACCGTTACTCTTTAGATTCATGCGCGTCTCCTCATCGTGGAGATCTATAAATACTGCCTATATAAATGTTATATATTGCCTATAATGTGCATCGTATAGAAGGCACACTGAATAGACCAAAGCATTGATGGATGTTGAACTGCTATGCCTTGTGTGGCTGATTCTCAGCATTGTTATATTTTTAAAGGACAGTATTTGTATGAAGTCAATACACGTCTATTTTTCATGCTGTATATTCCTATGAGCTACTGTTTGTAATTAAAACGCTGCAATGAACATCATTTATTGAAAACTATAACACATGGTTGAAAATATTTTATTAATAATTCTTAACAGTCACCAGAGCTATTAAACCAGAGGACTTCATTCATAAACAGTGATGTTTGTATAACAAGTCACTGCAGTATACTTTAGTTTTCACTATAGTCTTCTGTTTTATTAACTATAATGAGTTGGTAAACTGTATTAAATACTGTAGCATACTTTCATATGTACTATGGTAAGGGTTCAAAAACACTAGAGTACTTTACTAAAATAGAAACATTACTACAATAAAGACTAAAGTATACAGCAGTATTTTCTCATGCGTTTATTTGTCAGGTTTAATACCTGTGAGAATGTCGACAGATGGATCATGGGTCACGTTTTTTTCCTGATATTTCGGCTGTGGAATATTGGATTCTAGATGTTAATAAAGTGTGTTTCCCAGAATGCTCAGTACAGGGGTTCTCATTTTATTAGTAGTTCAGATGGTCAGTGTGTTTAATGGATTAAATTCACATGTATTATTCAGCTGATAAAAGCGTTTCAAGGATGTAAAATGTTTGTTTCAGGCTAGCAGAACATTTTAAGTGTGATGTGTTTTGGGGTCTAAGGGTACTTTCACCACAAGCTCCATGGGGTTGATTGATTTATTGCTGAATGCCTCTCGTATGATGTCCACAGCATTCTGATGGGTGACCCCCTGTAGAGAAACACCATCCACTGACACCAGCTCAAAGCCAGCCTGGGAAACAGACGAACAGAAAACACATTCTCGTCATCTGAACACACACACTTCACTTCAGCTGGAGATGAGAGGTTTGGACATTACCTGCAGGACATCATTAGCAGACGCCGCTCCACCTGGGAAAATTCTCTCGATCTTCACCATCGGCTGAACCCTGGACTCCACTCCGCCTGATATACTGATCCCTGATCAGAGGAACACACATTTTCACTCATATATATAAACACACTGCAAACTGATAAATAACACACAATCGTACCCAGAGACTGCTTGGTTTTGCTGATGTGGACTGCAGTGAACTCAAACTCCTGCTCGCTGTGACCATCACGGGTCTGTGATCTCTGCTGTTGCTCACGCTGTTCCACAGGTGACACACTTGAACTGTGAGACTTTTTAAGTGTACTGAAGACCTGTGACAGCAGCGGCCTCTTGTGGTGAGGCATGTCCACTACAGTCAACAGAACATCATGACCCGGCCCCTCTTCACCGTCCCTCCTGATCCTTGAATGTCCTTTCTGATGTGGAAGTCGTTCTCTTTTTGTGTCGGGTTGAGTCAAAGCATTCAAAGGTGTCTGATATGAGTCTGAATGTGTGTTCTCTGTCAGAAGCCAGTTGGGCATGAGAGCAGGTGTGTAGTTAGAAGATGTGTGTTTGTTAGAGTCCACAGGAACGTCCTGCATAGGGCTGAAGCCTGTAGACGTCTGTTCATCATAACACCACAGATTGAGCTGATCTTCCAGAATCTGCGTCTGTTCCTTCATGTTCTCTGTTGATCCACTACTGAGATCTGACAGAGAGAGAAATATGACCAGACAGAGAGAATGATCAACTGATTATATTCCTGTGGCTAAGTGGTGAGAGTATGGCACTGGCTACGCCAAGGTCATGGGTTCAATCCCAGGGACTGCACATAATTAGAAACTAATGTATAATGCAATCTTAGTCGCTTTGGATAAAGGTATCTGCCAAATGCATAAATGTAAATGGTGCTACACCGCTGAACATCACCTGATACTGTATCACTGCTCATGTGACAATCATTCTAGAGATGAAAACTATAATGAACTTATTTTGCCCTAAAACTGGCTCATAAGATCACAGATGAGATCTCTTTAACATCTCAATTATTTCACATTGAAGAGATAAAAAAAGAACACATGGAAACTTTTGCTCAGGTCTCATCTGCGTCTCAGATATTTTTCTTGAGAAAAAGAGTCAGAAATGTCACAAATGTGTCTGTCATGAGAGTTTGAGAAGAGATGTCAACAATGTGTCAAACTGAGCTCAGATTTGTCTCGTCTGCAAGTCAATATTGCTGAAGATCTCAATATCAACTCAAACATTTCTCATCACATTTACTCAAATCCAGATGATTTCACCTCGACAATCTACATTCATTCACACCTCCAGACTCTTCACGTGTCTCAGCAATCACACTCTCATCTGATTCAGTTTTGTTACTTACGTTAAACTTAAAACCTTATCTTATCTCCTCACCTATGAAAGATCAACATCTAAGCAATAACATTTTACTCTGGTGTACATCACAATTTACCCTGTAGAATACATAAAATCAACTTCAAACATGCGTCTATGGAGACTTACTGCTATAGTTTTTGTGTTCGGTCCACATCAACAGATGAAGCGTTTACGCAGCAGAAACCGTGGTATAATGAAGCATAATTAATAAGTCCCAAGAAGCAGTGAGTTACAGTGCATTCTTTAACAGCTCAAACCCCCTCAGCTGTTATAAGATGCACTGTTCAAACGGCTTATTGCTTTTATAAAATCTATGTAATACCATCAGCCATTACAAATCGGGGTACTTTATAACGGCTTAGAACTCTGCTCAACCAATCAGAATCAAGCACCAGAACTGACCCTTTTACAATAAGAAGTGTCTCACTGAAGGTCTAGGGTATATACAGAAAGCATGGAGTTAAATTGAACACTTTTTAAGACCATTCTAAAGAGTCTTTCCCTACATCTGAAGACCTCATCGCCACATCAAGGTTTTACCGGTTACATTGGCGACACTTTAACTCACATTTCCTATAAACTGACTGTAAGCCAGCACATCTAAACAGTGTTAGTTTAGTCCTGATTAACCCAGCATCATTCAGAAAGGAGGCTACGCTAATCGTCTTCAGACACACAGAGCAGACACCTCACAGTTATTCCCATAGACGGCCCTCAGCCACTCTTACAACTCTTTATCTTCAAACATTTGCATGAACACTTGTATTTCTCTATTAGTCAAGCATGTTGTTAAACAACGGGCTGTACATGGAGAGAGAAAGCTTTGAGATGTGAAGTTCACCTGTAACCGCAGGAATGAGGTGGCGTCTGGGGGCGTGACCTGTCTGAGGTGAGTGTGCTGGAGAACTTCTAACTACATGAAACAAATGACTGTCATCGATCATGAATCGCTTTAAATATACATTGAGATGGGCATTGATATTGGATGAGAACTCCTCACATGAGCAACTCTTCAGAGTATCATAAGCTTCTTCTTCAAATGGAGTCACAATACGGTCAAAGTGCAGAAGATCATCAGAGGACAACAGCGTTCTGAAACAACACACGTGCTCTTTACACATTTCACACAATCAACATACACGTCTCTAAAGATATTCATCACACTACATGACAGACTCAAAGTTCAACTAAAACACAAAACTAAACATGAAATAATGTGCAGTGGTGTGACGTCACCTGATTTCTCTGAGCAGCAGGAGTTTCTCTGGCGTGTTGAGTGTGATCAGTAGCGTGTTCACCAGCGTCTGTATTTCTCCATCTGTTAAATACTGTAAATACAGTAGATGCCTTTCATCTGAAGGAGTTCATTCTGTGTCATCATCCGTATGATTCTCTCTTACCTTCTCACATATCTCCATCAGCACACTCACGTCTTCTTCCTCCAGCAATCTAACAGCCATTTCTTTCACATGACGGAGATCCTGATCACACCTGCCTGAAGAAACACAACATTCTTAATCTGACCAGTGATATATTGAGATGAGCCTACACACCTCCTGAATGTGAGCTAAAGAGCAAAAGAACATTTCTAATGTTTAGTGACAGTGAGTGATACCCTGACTGCTCTCTGAACGGGACGCAGATCTGGAGGAATCTCTCTTCTGGAACAGACTGAAGAAGGTTCTGGAGCGCTGCAGCGGGCTGTTCATCTCTTGTTCTTTTCTTTGTTTCTTCTCTTCGTCTGAAATAAACAGACATCTGTATTAGTGTCAGATGATCACGTACTCTTCATTCAAGTCTGTAAGAGCAACATTCACCATCCTCAGCATCATCATGGTATCATTCTCTGTATCAATATCCTTTTGTATTTTTGGAAATGCAACATTTGTATATTAAATTACACACTGTTAAATGAATCACTGTACATTACAGGCCAACTGAAGTTACATCATTTATTCTTCTTATTTGAAGCTTGAAAAGGGATTTTTCAGCCAAAAGAAAGACAATTCCTTCATCATTTATTCACCCTCATGTCATGTCAAACCTGTGTGAGCACAAAAGGAGATATTTTGGAGAACAACACTGAACTCCATTGACTTCCATTGTATAAACAAAACAAAATATCTTCTTTTGTGTTCCATTGAAGACAGACTCACACACAGGTTCACAAACACTTGAGGATGAATTTTGGGTGTGACTATATATAATAATTGATTCTGACATCTGTACACTGTGTCACAGTCAAGCCACTCTGTTCATACACCACACAGCCCTACCTAGAGCAGTCATGTGACTTTGTGTACGGCGAATCCGAGGACTGGGTCGACTCAGAGCCATGAGCAGAGATGCTTTCCCGCCGTCTCTTAGGTCTTTCACTCCTTCACTCCGTATCACAGAGTCCTTCAACAGCTCCACAGGTCCTCGGCTCATCGACCGCTGTTGCTCTGACTGACAGTCATTATCAGCGGAGTCTGGATGAAACTGGAGATCTGTGGAGCTGCACCCGTCAGACATTGTGGCTCTTAATGGTAAACTAACAGGCAGAGTAGCTTGGGAAAGACCACTCATAGAGCCCTGTGGTGTGCCCGAGGACTGCGAGGACACAGACGACAGAGAGTCAGACCCTTGTGAAGAAGAACCCACTGTTTCACTACCTGCTGAAAGAGGTCAAGGGTCATCCCAACACATTTCTATTGTTGTTTAAAGGCTGAAGAAAAGGGACTTACCTTTATTGACCCAGCTGAGCTCCGTCACCATCTCTTTATATGCTGGATACCTCCCTGCCTCCTGTGGACCATTTACATCACATCAGATCATTTCTCTACTCTTCAAAGACTCATGTAAGGTTCTCAGGAAGATACAAACATCTGCCTTTAACATACAGCAATTGACTGACACGAGTTCATGCAGATAACAGAGTGAATAATACACAGCCTGACACACACACACACACACACACAACAGTACACACACATACTGAAACCAGAGACCTATATCAGCCATCTGTCTGAATTCAGCACCACTGCTGTCCACATGTGTGTGCGTCCATGGGTATGTGTGTCCGTGTGTGTGTGCTCAGTATAAAATCAACAGAAGTCTACTGCGAGTCTCCACAAAAATACCAAAGCAAACATGATTGTGTGTTTACTCACTTTAATGTTCAGTCTAACATGAGCTTGACCCTTCAACACCTCTACTGCTCTCTGGTGACTGATGTTCTCAAAGCTCACACCATTGGCTGACAGGATCTGATCTCCCATCTTAACCCCGCCCTGTTCTGCCAGACCACCGGGATCCAGCCTGTCAACAGCCAATCAAACACAACGTACTAAAGAACCCATAGATATCAGAGAAATACCTGAATACAAAAGAAAACATCAATACAAAGCATTTATTCGTGCACACACTACTGCAAATCTGAACTATGTGTGTGTGTGTGAGTGAGTGCGTATGTGTGTCATGCTGTACTTTGATATATAGATGCCCAGGTTATACTCTCGTCCTCCGCGGATGTTGAGGCCCAGACATGAGTGACTGTAAGAGAGATGCAGGTGAACCGTCCGACACAGAGCTCCACCTGAGCTGTACACTGACACTGGAGCGTCTGATTCTTCAACCACCATCCGACGGTGAATCAGATCAACCCTAAACACACATGTACACACCTGTATACACACCTGTGTCAAAGATGTCAATGTGACAGAATGAATGACGCTCACCATGTGGTTTTCTCATTAGTGTATCGAACTCCAGGTATCTGGCCCAGCCGCCGAACGACCAATCGAAGTCGACCGTGATCCGTCAAAACCTTCACAGCACTGCTCATACTGACATTCTCCAAACTGACACCGTTGACCTCTATTAACTGATCACCAACACACAACCCTGCCAGCTCTACACAAACACACATGGGTGAACACGCATGTATTTGTCTGCTTTTCACACACAGTCAGATTCTGTCTCACCTGCAGCGCTCTTCCTCTGCATCCTGCTGATGAAAACACCGAGTCCATGTTCAGATCCTCCGCGCACACTAAAGCCCAGCTGTCCATCATCACCCCTGACAACTGTCAATCTCACCAGCTCACCTGACCACACACACACACACACACACACACACAGGGTTAAATCATCATGACTGCAGACGTCTGATCCTCCGGCTGGTGTCTCTTCATCATGTGTGCGTGTTTATGTCATGTGGTTCTGGTGTATAAATGATTGTGTGTCCATCAATGTTCTCACAAGAACAAATTCACTTTCGCAATGGACAACATTTGAAGAGTTTGGTTCCAAACTGAGAAAATAATAATAATATATTTTAAAAACCATGTTTTTTATTGTGAATTCTGATTTATATCAATCACACTGCAGTTGGTTTGGTTTGATTTATGCCATAATAACTAAAAAAAATACAACTAACTAACACATTAAAACACAATAAAGAATGATAACATAATAAAAAAACATTATTTTTGAAAATAAATATTCTCATTTTGGAACCAAACTCTTCATTTGTTCTTTGATAAACTGTAATTTTACAGGGCAGCACCACAATGATATAAAACTACGGCGCCTTTAAAGATACCGTGGTACAGAAAATATCGTGGTTGCTATTAGAGGTAAAGAGCGTTAGTAATCTAAAACTGTTGTTTAATGAATGTCACACAGAAGAATACACACAAACACACGTATACATTTCAAGAGTTAATCATCTATTGAGGTTGTGAGGTTTAAACGCGCACGAGCAGTTCACTGTCACCGTATCTGTCGAATTCAACGCAACGAAACGCTCCGTTACTTTCTGTCAGGTCGGATTAAAACGCTCATGTGAGTGACACTACGACGGAATTTAATTTAAATAAAGACACAAAACTCTTTTATGAACATTAACAGAGTATTTAACCCCACAGGTGAGAGCTGTACCTGTTTTTTACCTGTTGTCATCCTGAGGTGAGTTCTGTCATTTCTGACGCCTGTGCTGGTGTCGTCCTCTGCCGTGTGACCCACTCTGTGATTGGTCGTCGTCAGAGGAGTGTAAGAATATGATTGGTTCTTCACAGTGACGCGCCTCTCTTGTCTAGCGGTTTTGTATGTCGATTTAATGTTAATTAAATTAAATTAAAAATCTTATCTCTAAAACATAATGTGTTGTATATTTTTTTATTATATATTAACAGGCAAAACGAATGAAATTTGATTATAGATGATTTATTTCATAAACATACATAATATCCCCTTTTACAGAACATTGTAAAGAGAAATGAAAGAAAATATACATTCAAAACTAATATTTATTTCTGAATTTAAATCCTGATGAATGTATTTAGAGTTTTCGTTACATGAATGATAATTTGGTCTGAATTTACATTTACTGAAGACACTTACAAAATAAAAGCTGAAGCTGAAGTGTGTGTTACTGTTGTGTGTCAGCAGTCTGAAGTGTAAATCATCAAAACTGTCCCATCATTACAATTTAGGGTCAGTCTGTCATACAGACACTCTCAGACCACACACACACACTCACACACACACACACACAGACACACACACACACACACACACACACACACACCCAAACACACACACACACACACACACACACACAAACACACACACACACACACACACACCCAAACACACACACACACACACACACACACAACTAGGAGAGCAGACAGAAGTAGATTGTTTTGCTAAAGGTTATGGTGGACTGTGCACAGATGGAGTAGTTAGTGTTTGATTCTCTTTTGTCTGAATTCTGTTGACAGCCTTCAGGACTCGTGAGAGATCGGCTTTATCTCCAAACTCTTTCTCCTGATGCTCGAACAGAATTCCCTGAACACACACACACAGATTTAATTTATATCTGAAATGTATTTGTATGTTTAATAATAAATCATGTATTATTAAGTCGTTGAAGTACCTTACCTGATTCTCTGGTCCAATCACATACAGGCCTCCTAAAATGAAACCCTCCCCCTTCCTGTTACCACGGTAACCTTTCCTCCGCACCTGAAGGAGGTTCTTCCACACCCCAAGACGAGCAATCCCTAAACCTCTCATTGTCCTCTGCTCAGGGCCATAGAAACATTTCTGAAACATTACACAAATATACAGTATATTGTGTGTATTCATCCCATTTAATCAATAAAGTCTACAGTACTGCTTGTATAATATGGCACAATAGTTTTGGGAAATTAAAAGACATTGACTTAATTCTGTCAAGTGTTTTCAACATTAAGAGGTTTAAAAGTAAGCAGATATATTTTCATGATTGATACGGAACAGATATATTTTCAATATTCAATTCTTAAATCTCTGAATGCATTAACTATACTGACTTCATAGGATTGTTTTTCAAGTTAAACCTTCACAAGACTTACGTTCTCATCCACAAAGATTTCTCCATGAAAGAATGGTCTGAAGTCCTGGATCTCTGTCCCGATGTTCTCCTTCACCACAGCATACAGAGAAACTCCACAGTCATCTAACTGAGCCTTCAGAGAGGAGAGCTCACACGCCTCCTGACAACACACACACACACACACACACACACAAACACACACACACACACAAACACACACACACACACACACAAACACACACACACACACACACACACAAACACACACACACACAAACACACACACACACACACACACACACAAAAACACACACACACACACACACACACACAAACACACACACACACACAAACACACACACACACACACAAACACACACACACACACACACACACACACACACACACACACAAACACACACACACACACACACACACACACACACACACAAACACACACACACACACACACACACACACACAAACACACACACACACACTGTAAGTGCTCAAGGATGACTGTATGTGAGATTCTATAAATGTGAATGACACACACAAATACGCACACACACATTATCTCTGTGGGGACAGTCCATAAAAATGTATACAGTACAAACTGTATATTTTATCCTCTTAACCTAAAGACCACAGAAAACTTTTAGCGGTTTTAGATTAAAAATATATATAATTCTGTATGATTTATAAGCTTTTGTGCCCATGGTGACCTCATATTTTGGCCCCCCCGTGACACGAGTCCCCATAAATTGGTGTGCATTCAGGTGTAGGTTCCCACTAACATATAAAAACAAGTCCACACACACCTCTCTGCACAAAGATCATCCTGGACGTCGAACAGCCATGATAACAGCTCCTGTTTTCTCCCACAAACACACGGCTTTAAATTTCACATCATCTGCTCAGAGACACACAAACACAGAAGATGTTTCATTTATGAATCACAACTGCATTTTGTTTAATTTCATATTTATTTGAGCCTGTTCTGGGTCTTGTACAGAACAACACATCTCCAGGTTTCATTTAAGCTGCTGAAATATTCTTCCATATTCCCTCGTTCTTTCATTTGTTCATGTGGTTTTGTGGATGTTTTTGACAGACGGAGCTGATGATGTAAAGTGATCTCTGTAGAACAGTGTCTCACCTGCAGTGGTGGATGTGAGATCGGTGTCGGCCAGCGTGTCTACAGTCATCTGCACAGGTTTGCTCAAGAAGAGATTTGTGTTGGCCAACAGCAAGTACGCAACCAGAACACACAATCCCACAGAGCACAAACTCACAACATCCTGTGAAAACACTGACACACAGACACATCCAAACCTTCAGTCGTCTCTACCGCGGATACACACAGTGAGTTTATGAGAAACACAGATGAAACTGAACATGAAGTCTTAGTTTAATAGAGAATAAAGAGAAATGTGTCATGTACTCACTGTCTGGAGAGGATTCAGTGTGGCTTGTGTCTCTTCATCTCAGCTCTCTCATAGCTCCTATTAAAACATTTCTCAAGAAAATAATTTGCATGAAAAAATCATCAACCAATCAGAAGAGAGAGCATTGAAACGTTAGGATAACCTGACCTGTGTACTGACCGTAACCAACCCATAAATCACCAGCACTAACACTGAACATGTGTGTATGAAACTGTGAGAAAGAACTTTCACCTCTTATGAGTCAAACACAGACAAATGAATAAACGGACACATTCAGTTCAGTTTTATTTCTATAGTGCTGTTCACGATGTGTCATTGTTTCAAAGCAGCTTTACAAGAAGAAAGACAAAATAAACAAAAGTAAGTATTGAAACCACAAGGGTCCATCTTTGCTCTTGGTTGTTGATGGGGATTGTCATGGGCTGGAGCTGATGGTCAGTCAGTCCACAGGCTCTCACAGGAGGATGACACCAGGTGGTCCTACGTGAGCGGCATCATCTGTGGTGACCTCGGGATGGGTATACCAGAGTTTAGATTCTACATATGAGAAAGCTCTGCCTCCTTTGGTGGATTGAGTTATTTTAGGTCCTATCAGAAGTCTGGAGTTATGTGATGGTAGAGAGCCTGATGAATTTTAGCGTGATAGAAGCTCTGTTAGATGTGTGGAAGCAAAAGTGTTTAATGCTTTAGAAGTGATGAGAAGAACTTTATAGTCTCTATACACTACTGGATGGGCACTCAGTGTAGAGAGGATCATATTGGTGTTATGTGGTCACATTGTTTAGATCTTGTCAGAACTCTAGCAGCTGTATTCTGAACTAACTGTATTTTTTGTATAATGATGGTGCAGTACAACCACTGAATCCTGCTTTACAATAATCAAGTCTTGAAGTCATAAATGCATGAACTAGTGATTCTGCGTCAGAAATACACAGAATATTCGGCCTTTTTTGTGACGTTGGAATAATAACGGACTTTTTAACTACATTACCTGAGGTCACAGTGCATCCTTCTATTTGCAAATTGTAATCTGTAATATCCTGATCCAAGGTATTCGGTCTGATAAGCAATATCTCTGTCTTATCTGAATTTAGCAGAAGAAGACGATTAGTCCTCTAATGGTTTAAGTCCTGATCCCATTCTTCCAGTTTTGTTCATTTTTAGGTTTCATCCGGTCTATAACTGAGTAAAATCTGCATAGCTATGAAAACTAATTCCTATTTTCTTATAATGTGACTGAGGGGCAGCATGCATATAGAGAATAGCAAGGGTCTTAAATGTGATCCTTGAGGTGACCCATAGTTTACTGCCATTTGATTTGATGATTCTCCATTTAAATGAACAAACTGATGTTGGTCGGAAAAATAGAATCTGAACCACTATAAGGCGGTATGGCATGATCTCTGGTATCTAGTGCAGCACTACGGAGTGAAAAACAGTCTTGGTCTGATGCTAGGAGTAGGTCATTTCTCATTTGAACAAGTGCGGTTCCATGCTATGATGTGGCCTAAAGCCCCACTGACATTTATCATGTAGGTCGTTTACAGATCTGAGAACAATAAAACAAAATCTAATCTCTACCGATTCAATATACACTTACAGTTTCAAGTATGACACAAATGTTGGGTTTTTCATTGACTCAATGTTCATTGTTTTTATTCTTGAAGATTCAGGTGTGTGTGTGTGTGTGTGTGTGTGTGTGAAACATCGAGACTGCTACTTCATTTAGAGTTTAAAGTCAGTCCGTCATCAACCACACACACACACACACATGTGCCCTTGAACAATATGAAACATGTCTTAAGTCTTTGTAGTGTATCTGACTCTTTTCATGATCTTTCTTTCATGTTACATGAGATCTCTCATGACTGCTGTTACTCCAGAAACACATATTATGTTTTTATCTTTTTAACAGCTTCAATAACATCACATTTGTTTATTTTATCTCCAAACTCCATCTCTCTGTGCTCCAGCAAGATTCCCTGTGGAACATACAAACAAATACATTTAAAGAAGGGGTCTATTCACGTTTGGCTCTATTTAGAATGAATGAGATATGTAGAGGAATCAAACTCATTCTACTTGCTGGGATACTTTTGTTTGAGTGTTGTTTACAGTCATTTGAGGATTTGATTTTTAGGGAATATCCTGAAGAATAATCACTAGTAAGTGAGTTTACCTGTTGACGTGGGCCAATGACGTATACAGCCCCCAAGACGAACCCTTCACCCCACACGTTACCCCGAGAACCATTCTGAAACGCTCTCCAGCCGTTCCTCCAGACACCGGCACGCAGTAACCCAGAGAAACCCATCAAACGCTCTCGAGGCCCGTAGAAACCTCTCTGATCAAACACAACAACACAACTGATGAACGTCTGATGACCTTCGTCTTGAGATGACATTTTGAGAATATTTTTCTAGCAGCTGGTCAGATATCTCTCCTGTGATTCATCTACCTTCTCATCCACAAAGATTTCTCCATGAAAGAATGGTCTGAAGTCCTGGATCTCTGTCCCGATGTTCTCCTTCACCACAGCATACAGAGAAACTCCACAGTCATCTAACTGAGCCTTCAGAGAGGAGAGCTCACACGCCTCCTGACAACACACACACACACACACACACACACACAAACACACACGCACACGCACACACACAGAGACACACACACAAACATTCAACAAAAACATTTAAGAACTTTGACTTATAATAATTGAAATAGGTTAGTCTGTATGTGTCCGTGTATGTTTGTGTCCGACTGTGTGTCTGTGCATGCACAGTCATTCGAGGATTTGATTGTTTTATGGGTGGGTGTGTTTTATGTTTGTGTGTCCGACTGTCCGTCTGTGTGTGTCTGTGTGTGTGTGTGTGTGTGTGTGTGTGTGAGTCCAGATGCGTGTGTCCGTGTGTGTAAATGTGTGTTAGTGCGTGTCTTTGTCCGTGTGAATGTTAATCTGTGTGTTTGTGTGTTTGTGAGTCTGTGTGTGTGTACCTCTCTGCAGAGAAATCATCCAGGTCTCCTGACAGCCATAATCACAGCTCCTGAACTTTCCCACAGTTCTCTGGCTTTAAACACGCGGTCATCTGCACACAAGGGAAACAAATTGACTTTCACACACACAGAACTCTCACATACAGACCAAACACGCCGTCGTTTCTCAAGAATGTGTTTCAGTCATTCTGATGGTTTTGTAACAGCAGCAGTGAAATCTTTGAGATATATCAATATGTTTTCCAACTCACAGAATGCAGACAAATCCTGTCTTTATTCACAATCCTACTCTTACTCTTTTTCACTAACAAAAAATACTTTTAATTGTTTTAGTATTTCTTAAAAAAGCAGGTGATAACATAAAACTTCACAGTGATGTTAGTCGAGAGGAAAACTTTCTTTTAACATCACACACAATCTGACACAGTCACAAATTTTTTTGGGGTGAGAGTAAATTCACTCACCTCCGTTTAGAGACTTCAGTACAGTTTCACTCAGATGAGAGAGGGTTGCACAAACAGGTTGTGTGAGAAACATCTCTGTAAGAGATCTCAACACCTCGGTGAACACCAAACCCAAAGAGCTCACGGCTCGGGTCACAAGCTCCATAACTCACCTCAGACTCACAGCATCAAAGATCTGATCTCGCTCCAGACACGCCTGCTGTTCTTATAACCAACAGTCTTACACAAGCGCTTGAGTGTGTGTGTGTGTGTGTGTGTGTGTGCTCACAAGGTTTAAATGCAGATTATGGGTCACAATGTGGATTGACTGTTACACAAGAGTCTTCACACGCGTGTTCCTCACAGGACAGTAAGATGTTTATTGTAAACGAGTGCTTTCAGTGAAAGAGTTTGTGAGATCAGATAATGTCAAACTAAATATTTCTTATGAACAGCAACAGAAACACACAGATGTGATGTAAATGTGCGTGATGATGGCCTCAGGTTCTCTTCTCTTCCTCCTGTACACAGAAACACACGACACACGTATGAGGAGGGATTTCTCTGTAAGATGCTGTTCGTTTAATGTCAAAATAATGAACAGAAACAGATTCTGCTGGAGATATGTGTGACCCTGTCTGTGAAGTCCATCAGCAGCTGCGGTTCTTCAACATGTTCTTCACTCAAGTCAGTCGAGAGATCAAGGTTTTATTGGCACAAAATGTTCTTTACATTATGAAGGACGAACTTGGGTGGATAACAACAAACTACAAAATTATTTGATCTGGGTTTTCACAGGCAGGGTCACATAGAATGCTCTTTTGTGTAATATACTACACAATATACAAAATATCTAAAAGAAAGAAACACTGATTTTAAGAAATACGTCCAAACTTCACTAAGAAATGTGACGTTATTTCTTATCCACAGGTCTGATTTTGTGTTTCTGATGATGGCACAGATCTGAATCTTCACCTCTGGTTCCACAGGTTGAGCTGAATCCTCAGGTGTGACTGTGTCATCATCTCCAGCCTCAGGTCTGTCTGTTTCCTGTGAGGAGTGACATCATCAACTCATTTATTCTGTTTGATTGAAACACAAGCAGTGCATCGACTCCATCTGCTGGTTCACAACTGAAAACACTGACCAGATTCATCAGATCCTGTGTTTCTATCCGTCTCTCGTCTGAACCTTCATCTGATTTCTCTTCTTGAGTTTCATTCTCTTCAACTGGATTCACTTCAGATCCGTCCGCTTCACTTTCACCCTTCATATGAGGACACAGACAGAGACTGAACGCCTGATGATGTCGTTTTTATATGATTGACAGGTGAAGACATGTACAGTACCTGTAGATCGCTCGGGATCTCAGAGGTCTGTTCCACACCATCTGCGTCATCCTCATGAAGCTCCTTACAGACAATAAAGATGATTTTTATTCAATAGAGAGAGCATCTCTAGATGTGATGTGATGTGATGATGACCTGTTCTGCTGCACTGCTGTCATTCATCACATCTGATCGCTCGGACACTTCATTCACTTCCTCCATCTGTGGATCTGTGGACGTCTGATCGTCAGGAGCGCTTTCTGTCCTGATCTGTTAAGACATGGACACAAATCATCATCATCATCATCTCACTGTGAGTGTTTCTGAGACCGAGATTCAAATCTTGACCGACAGAGTCAGTCTCACGTGTGTGTGTGTGTGTGTGTGTGTATGGTGTACAGAGTAATGAGATGAAACGAGCAGATGTTGAGCCGGTGAAATGATACACACCTGATCGTCTCTCTCATGAGCTTCAGACGGATCTCTGCTAGATCTCACAGGTTCCGACTCTTCTTTAACCTTTCAGATCAGAGAAACAGTAGAAATGAGGAATTAAGATGAAATGCGCTTGAAGACAAACAATCGTTTTCTTTGACATACATCAGAAGAATCAGCACTGATGTCCTTCTGTTCCTCCTGCAGGAGTTTCTGATGGTCTGATTCCTCTCGGACGCGACGCTTCTCATCCTCTAACTGTCTCTGATAGGTGGATCTCTATAGAAAAATATATATAAATATCCTGATTTTAAATATAGTGATGAATCTGTTAGGGACATTATTTAACCATCACATGAACAAACATTATAAGGTTAAATCAGAAATATATCTCAGTGAACTGAAAGTACTTCACAATCCTTGGCATGTTTTTTTTATTTTTAATCATTTTTATCATCCTGTATGGTCTATAGTGTGTGTGTGTGTGTGTGTGTGTGTGTGTGTGTGTATGACGTCTACCTGTTGCGTGACGTCATGGTTGAGTTTGTATTTGTGGATCCAGTGCACGAGGAACTCAATGGGATCCAGTGGTCTCTGTTCAGTGGTTTCGGTCAAACCCTCCGCGAGACATCGACCCAAACTCTTCCTCACATACTCTGAATCCATCACCTCAAACACACTCGACACAGTATCACATACACAAATATTCAGTGTTTTATTGACGAGATTACACACAGACGCGATACTGTGTTTGCGAGACGATGAGTCCGTTTGTGGTCTCAAGTCTCTATGGTAACGGCGCACCCGTGACGCGCTTCCGGCGGCCTCACGCAAACAGTAACATTAGTTCCACTGATCCATTTAAAACGACGAACGAAAATTGATTAAGTATAACTCTGCACATATGTGTTTAATGTTTCTTAAATTACTTTTTCAGAGTAACTTACCCAACACTGGTAACAACATAGTTAACAAAACAACAGGAGGAAAATTCATGAGAAACACAACAGAAATCAGATGAAACACTGATCCATCACTTCAGTATAAATACAGATGAACTAAAAGAGAAATGTAATGTTAAGCTGCCGAAGTCTGAAAGAGTACATTGAAGTGTCAAAAAAGTATTTTCCTGAAAACATCACATTTACGTTTACAAAACTCTTTCCGCAAAAAGAACTCGTCAAATGTTTGTCTGTAATTTCTCTGAAGTTCTGAACATCACCACATTTACTGCACACACAGACACACACACAAAATCACACACACATGAATTAGGAAAACAGTTGGTTGAGCAGAATTTAGACTTGTATTTGTGTGCTGTGGGTCTTTTTTGTGGTGTGTTGTGTTAACCTGATGAGTGGGATGTTGTCGAGTGTGCAGCAGAGGTCAGAAGTGCTCTGAAGGGTTAAAGGACTGTGACATGTTGAGTTATAAACCCTGTGAATGACACATAATGAACACAAACACACTTTTATACTTCACACTGATCAATCACAACAGATTACATGAGTCAACACAACACAACAGCTGATTGATCTCATCAAGTGTGGTGATGATTCTACTGATATGTGATGAGATCCATCATGTGAGGAAACTCAAATATTCACCAGTTATTGACCGGACACACGTGTTGATTCGTCAGAGCCATCGTATATCTGTGAATATAACACATAAACACAAACACACACATTTTACTCAGACAATAACAATCTGTACACAACTTAAACACACAACCTAACCTTTACTTCAACATTCCCATCATTCTAGTAGTGTAAAAACAGAATGCTTATAAGCATCATCATGTGTGGATGACATCACTTTTGCAGGTTGAACAATATTAAACACCCACTTTTACACATGACCACTATGACTGATGATGTGTGATAGAATCCCTCCTTCACTGTCTGTAGTTTGAGATGTAACTTCCATCAGCACTGAACTCTCTGATTTAAAACAAATAAATTGATCTAGAATGAGAGAAATACTCACATGATCCCGATAGCAGGCAGTGTGAAGACGGGCAGACTGATGGGAATCAACACACACAGAGACATTGTGACTGAAGATCTGAATGAATCTCACACAATGACTGACTGCACAACATCTGATCTGAGTTCAGTGTTAAAGCTCCTCCTCTTCATCAGTCATGCATTCAACTTCAGAGAACACGTGACACCTGCTGGAAGACCTACACATCGCACACACACACACACACACACAGAGAGAAAGACGCACACGAACAAACACATACATACACACACCTACAACCACCAGCAGGAGGCGCTGAACAAACACACCGCACACACACAGACGTCGTACACGAACAAACACACAAACGAACGCACGCGCGCACACACACACACAAACAAACAAACAAACGCGCACACACACAAACAAACACACACTTATGATTATGAGGAGTTTGTGGTGACCTGAAGGGTTTTATACGGAACATCTGAGCACATTTCAAGCAACATGATAACACAGATCAGGTTTAGGAACAAGTTGCACAAAATATGTTGTTTATTAGTTGTTTTTTAATGTTACACGAATAACAAATGTCAAGTCAAATCATGAGGTTTTAGAGATGGATGGATTAACAGATGCGGGAGAATCTCTGTGATGACTATCTCACCTGAACAGGTGTTGCAACATTTCTACAGCACTGGCGTTCATCCAGATGAACCCTGACTAGTGTACACTCTCCGGTCATGAAAATCTGATCTCACACGTGTTCTGATCATCAGACAGAGAGTAAACAGTGTTTCACCAAAATAACAAGAAATCACAAGAAAATGTCACATGACCAATCAGTGTTACAGCATATCAACTCCAAACACCTGCACTGTCTTGCTCTCTTACCATTTAAACATTATCAAAACATATCAACAAATGTTATTAAAGTGTTTGCCCTGAGTATTTCCACTTGTGATGATTAAAAACTTCTTTACAAATCAAAAACTCTTCACTCCCGAGCAGATTAAAACAATCAGAAGTGGTACAGACTAATGTTCAGTCATCTCTCGACTGATGATGATGATGATGTTTATTCCTCACATCAGCATCGATTCATCACAGTCACTCTCAGACGTGCACACTGAGCTCACAGCGCCGTTCTTACTCTCGTTTCATTGGTCTCTTCTGGTCCGGCCTGGCGGCTCCTCTGATGTACGACTGATAGAAGAAGGAAGAGAAGAGCAGCAGGTAACTCAGATACATGACAGATCCATAAATCAGGTTGTTTGTGTTGGCCACGCAGTGGACCTCGTCTCTCCATCTGAACACCAGTCCCATCAGGCTGAAGCCCACAATCATCTGCACGATCTGCAGCGCTGTGATCAGAACGGCCACCGGCCTCGGCACGCGCAGACCGCCGGCTTTCGCTGCGTAATAACCGTACATGACGGCGTGAACGGTGTAATTCATGGACATGAACCAGCAGCCTCCGGCCACACGGTCTCTGTATGAGTACCAGGTGTAGAGAAGAACTGTGATGTGATGATACCAGTGCAAAAAAATCAAACGCTGCTTACGAAGAACGATGAACACAGTGTCACCTGCAGAAAGACAAAGCACATCATCACGCGTGTGTGTGTGTGTGCTCTTCTCTCAGATCAATGACTTCAGTAATTTTAAATGTTTTTTGATGATAGCAGATGAGCGAGTGAAGACGGATCTTACCAAGCTCAGGGACTTTACTGATGGTAAAAGCGAACGCCCAGAACTTGCTGACGGGGTCGCCGAAGAACGCCGTGTCACACACAGTCTGATGGAACCCGTCCGATGACAGAAGATTGATCACGTACCAGCTCGTCCTCACGGCACCGATCGCACTGATCAACAACAAAACAACAGCCGCAATATCTGACTGAATGTTCTGAATGTGTTCGGTTTAGTTACAGTCACAGTCATCTGCTCATCACCTGTCTATCTGATAAAACATCTAGAAACACATTTTCCTCTCTGTGTGTTATCTACTCGAAAACAAAAAAGCACCATCTGAGGACAGAAACCTGTTGAGAATAATCTGCACGAGTCTCACCTGAACACAGCCAGACACAAAGACCAGAGCATGAGAGGAGTCCGCAGGTCAAACTTCTGTCTGTCCTTCATAAACACACGGCCAAAGTATATCCCAGCCGCATATGTGCCAGAAAACACAAACGACAGACCGCTGAAAACACACAAACCATCATTCATGAAGAAAACTCAATTCTAGTTGAAGTCTAATCATGAAAACGTCTCGTTTGGTGTTGACATCAGCAGTATCGTGTCAAAGCATCTGAAATGGAAGGATTTTCAGACACTTGGCAGACATCGATGTCACAATCTGCTGCAGGTCAACGGTTGTCTGGCTGTCCGTCACATGAACCTGATCCGATCCGATCACAGATCAATTGCAGTCATAAATCTACTTATATAATCTCTCATTAACTGGACGTTCAGCATAAATGAAACTCACTAAATGATACTCTGTACTTTTGTCTGGTCATTTTACACTGACCATTTCTGATGAGAATGACCCTGACGAAACATTAGGGACATAGAAAAATGAATAAACATAAATCATCTTTAAGTTAGTTCATCATCTGTGCATCATCTAGATGTTGTTTCCACTATTAAATATCATAACAGCATGTTATCTCAACTTCATTTGTAAATATGTATTTTTTCAATCTTACATAACTGTTTCCAGCAGCAGACACCTGTAGAAGTACACATTTCATTCTATGTGCAGAAGTCTGCTGTAAACACGTCAAGCTGTGTTTAGTCTCCTGTTTTTGATTGGCAGGAGTTTATGGTGGTTACACGAGTTTATAAAGTTAGTTTTCGTCCGCATGGACTCACCTGTTCACCTGAAACCATTCATTCGCCGCTCGGTCGTCAAACTGACGCTCGAAGTCAAACGCGTGAAGTGTTTCGTTCATGATGGTCAAGATCTCCGCCGGGACTGAACCTGCGGTGACAGCGAAGCTCGTGTCAGTTCGGTGAGCACGGCGGCCCCGCCCTCCTGCTTCATGCGGCGCCGCGCACTACATGACATCAATGTATCGCGAGAGCCAATAGATGCACTGCTTTCTCGCGATCATACGCCGATCGGTTTGCGCAGACGGGTCTAAAGTCGAACACACCCAGCCCTGTGTGAGAGTGGGTGAGATACCGGCAACATTCCCGACCAATCAGGATTAACCGGCTCGTGCGGTTCACACAAGAATAAAGACAGCTTTCAAAAACGCGCCGAGAGAACTCAAGTTCTATATTTCCCTTTACATCTCAAAACAGAGATCTTCATTTTAAATCACACGAAGTCAAAATCGCACACCTACAACTTACCTGGTGGAAACATATCATGACAAATGCGAGGGTACGGAACCAACCACCGAAAAAAGAGAATGTTAAAAAGTACCGCACCAAGTTCTCAAGAAACATTATTAAAAAAAAGTAATTATGGTAAATAAAATGTATATTTTTATTTATTATGATTCAAAGCTACTGTAAATTGACTCTTTAGACTTTTATTATGAAGAGCGTACGGACACACTTCCGGGATCTCGTGAGCGCGCATGCTGTTACAGCTGCCGGAAGTAAATGCACTCACTACAATAACGTGTATCTCTTTAAACTGATATAAATTACACAAATGTTGAGAATCCATTTAACTAAATCAAACAGCAGCTCTGAGGGGTTCTGAACTGTGTGTCACGTGATTATTATGACGTAATGAACCTCGACAGATCATTTGAATGATTCAGGGACGTCAGAGCATGAACTCACGATCCTTTAATTTGTTTTTGTTTAGTTTAGTTTGTGTGCTGTTGTGTGATAGTTTTGTGGTTTGTTATCAGTGTTTCGCAGGTTGTGTTGGTCTTAGAGGCGTTACTGTATGACAGACTGATAAGAGTTTAAGTAAAACTTTATTGTGCAGAAACTCATTCAGACGTTGACTTTAATACACACATGTATGAACACATCTCTTCATGAGAGTGTTACACGTGTCAGAGAATGAAAGTGCTACTCCTGAAAGAGCCCAGAGAAGATGAAAATGGACCAGACCCTTATATCAAGGTAATTCTATATGCTGTAACACTCATTTCAGTCTTATTTCTATAATCTGTTAAATAAGCAGTTCTGCAGATGCCTGATAACAAACAGTAGAGAAATAAAAGAGAAATAACTGATAGAAAACAGCTTGATGACCCTGTATTATTGCAGATATGTGTTTATTACCGCAGATTTTTCTTTTTCTATATTGTTTTAAGGAACTGGCATCATATGGTCACACGGCTGATTTAATTCCTGTGTTGTCTTTTACATTTGTGTCTGAGAATGAGCTCTCAGAGCGGGTAAGTCCGACATCTTCCTCACTTGGTTTGGTTTTATTATTTAAAAACAATAATGAATGTTTGTATATGTAAACTTGTTGTTTTGTAAACATCAGCTCTTTCACCCCGAGAGGTTTGGAGGTCTGATCTTCACCAGTCCACGATCTGTACAGGCTGTCAAGATGTGTTTAGAGAAACACCGACAACGTGAGTTTGTCTCTGTGTTTGACAGTAATGTGACAGTGGAAACTCTATAAATGACAGTCATCCATGTTAAAGAAGACCAATGTTTACTGTCTAGATAAAGGACAACACCAAAGCATGTTTCATTACATATTAATGATGTTTTATAAAGCGCTTTTCACAATTTTCATTGTTACAATAGAGCTGTACATGAAAACATGTTCACTATAAGCAAAACATTACATTTGTAAAATAGAAAAGGTATCAAAAGCAAAGTGAATAGATACACTCTCATTCACACAAGACACACAAAACATACAGTGCACACACACACACACTTTTATTGAAGTCCTTGAATGTTTGTAAGGTTTTTGTGATCTATATATTTGAATGTTTCATCATTTGATGTTTTACAATCAGTATTTATGAATCCAGCACAGATGGGGTGGATAATATACATTCGTAAAGATGTTTTTAATATAATGAGGTGTGATTTCTGACATGTTTGTTTTTCAGAGTGGGACACAGTGAAAGACAGCTGGAATTCAAAATCCATTTATGTGGTTGGAAAGACAACAGCATGTTTAGGTCTGTATCACTACACAAAACTTCACTTCAAACACACACTCACTCACACAACCCTCAGCACACACATCCTGTTAGAATGCAGGACAACACACATAAATGAATGTGAATAAAGCAACAAAATAATTCAAACATCAGAAGATTTTCATGCAGGTGCTGTCACACTGGTGAGATTCACACACACCTGTTGATGACCTGGGTATGTGTGTGCGCGCACCTGTGTCAGCAGGTTTTTAGTGTCTCTTAGTAAATGTTGTCACAACTGCTTGACACATTGAGCACCTGCACAAATAATCTCAGGTGTGTTGCTGACCTGCACCTGTTTCCATTTTTTTTCCATTTACATTTGTAAAGTGGACCAAACAAATCAACACACCGGATAAAACGGAAACGGAAGTGAACACAACAAAACACAAGTGATTTTAAATAACCAGTAAGAAAAGGCAAATGAATGAATGCCACTAGATCTGTTCTCATCATGACATTCACACAGTCGGCAGTGTTCAGTAATGTCACAGGTTTGGTGGTTATATTAACAGATGATATTATACTCTACTGTATATTTAACACTGTACTATACTGTATCTATATGTAAATCCAGTGTTGTTGTAGTTGTAGGCTTGGGCCTGAAGCCTGTGGGTGAGGACACTGGTACCGCAGACGCTCTGTCTTCACTCATCATACAAAGTAAATGTTCTATACTGACACTTGAGAGATTTGAGTTTGGCTGCTTTGACTCTCATATGGATGTTTTGATGTGTAATGCACAGGAGAAAAGTCTGATGTCCTGCCTCTGTTCTTCCCGTGTGGTTCCATCAAGCGTGAGGTTCTGCCCACGGCTCTCAAAGAGAACAGTGAGAGGATTTCTTCTCATGACATTGTCTTCATTTATCCCTCATCATCATCATCATCATTGACTGTTTGTTGCTCTGGCAGATGTTCCTCTGGATGCTCTGACTGTCTATCAAACATCTGAACATCCAGACCTGCAGAAGAACATCACAGATTATTTCTCTCAGCAGGTTTACTTCTCATGTTTGTTTGTTTTCTGTATCACAGTGTTGTGGTCCTGACACGTGTGTGTGTGTGTGTCTTTAGGGTGTTCCTGCGAGCGTGGCGTTCTTCAGTCCATCAGGTGTGAAGTTCTGTGTGGATTTGGTGAAAAGACTTGCCGGTTCTCAGCTGGAGCAGATCAAGGTGTGACAGTGATGTGTAGGGTTCTTTCACATAAGACAGTGTCCTCTGACCCACAGCATGACAGACATAATCTAAAATCATTTTGTTATTCAATCAAAGTGTTTATAGTTTGCAGATTGATCAGAACATTTTAATAAGTTAGAAAATAACTTGTGTTGTGCTTTAAGTTTGTATCGATAGGACCGAGTACAGCAGACGCCCTGCGGTCTCACGGGATCACGGTGAGCTGTTGTGCTGAGAAACCCACAGCGAAACACCTCGCCACTGCAATCTCACAGACCCTACAGATACCCACACCTGACCTTTGACCCCTCCGGTCAGGATGAAGACATTACTGGTGTTCTGCAGGAGAACTGACACTGAAGTGTCTGTCACTCTCACAAGAAAACATCCAGATCACATTTCAACACAAAAATGAAAACGAATCTCTGTGATCGTTTGCATTGTGATCTTATGTGTGTTACAGTAAGAGCTCCACCAGCTAATACTTTACTGTAGGACAAATCTGTCATATTTTATCAGAGTTTAGTTTTTGGAATGTTGAATGTAAGTTGAGATTCTCTGTGAATTGTAAATGATTAAAGGCACGTTTTAAACCATTTGTGTCATGCATTAAAGGTTTTATATAACAAAGTAAGTTTAAATATAAGTTTACATTTTAAAGCACACTTTTTACATCTACGAATGACACGTGCGTCACGCGCGCGCTCAGGTGTGTTCGCGAGCAGGTGCGAGTCGCGTGTTGGCGCGAGCGATGTGATAGTGTGAAGTTCCGCCACATCCACGCGTGACAGTATAAAGTGTGTGACGGTTTAAACAGACTGAACAAAATCACGCAGTCAGTCAAACACTCACAGCGGAGCTTTAACGATGCTGGCTGTCATCCGGCTGATCTTCATCATCATCATCGGGACACGCGCAGAGAAGATCTTCCACAGCAGAGATCATTCAGATGTTGTAGACATGAACAACATCCATCAGGCTGAAGCCATCACTGACAAACACACCGCACAGGTACACATACTCACACACCGCACAGGTACACATACTCACACACCGCACAGGTACACACACCGCACAGGTGCACACAAGATATTGTTTTAACTGTAGTAAAGTCATGTTCTCTGAGTTTCTAACCATGGTTATTTTTCATAAGGGCTGATGACAATATTTGGGGAGTTGACAGACACACACACATCAAACACTGCACAGACACACACAGACACTGACATACACACTGCACAGGTTCATCTCACTCTCTCTCTCTGTTTATTTGTTGTTTATTATTTGTTTACACTTTTTGTTTTCTTTTGTGTTATTCTAGCTGTTTCTCTTCAAGTATGGATTCATAAGAGCAGCAGACAGTGATGAAGTTCAGAGTTTAGCAGAACCTGTGAGTGAGACAGATGACATCTTTCCTCTGAACCTGCAGGAGGGTGGAGTCATGTCCCGATCCAGCAGCACTGAACTCCAGAACCAGCAGCCCGAGTTTATCTCCGCTCTTAGAGAGTTCCAGAGAGTGTCCAGTCTGCCCGTCACAGGAGTGTTTGATGATGCCACCAAAGCTGCTATGAACCAACCAAGATGTGGCGTCCCAGACCAGGAAGAACAACCAGAACTAATGGAGTCCAACAGCATCTCCACACAGAACCACGCTGTGGACACGCAGAACCATAGTGAGGTCACACAGAATCCTGCTGATGTCACACAGAACCACAGTGAGGTCATGCAGAACCCCGCTGAGGTCACGCAGAACCACAGTGAGGTCACACCGAACCCTGCTGATGTTACACAGAACCACAGTGAGGTCACGTATAACCAAAGTGAGGTCACACAGAACCAAAGTGAGGTCACGGTGAACCCTGCTGATGTCACGCAGAACAACAATGAGGTCCCGCAGAACCCTGCTGATGTCGAGCAGAACAACAGTGAGGTCACGCATTACTACAGTGAGGTAATGCAGAACCACAGTGAGGTCACGCAGAACCCTGCTGATGTCACGCAGAACAACAATGAGGTCCCGCAGAACCCTGCTGATGTCGAGCAGAACAACAGTGAGGTCACGCATTACTACAGTGAGGTAATGCAGAACCACAGTGAGGTCACGCAGAACCCTGCTGGTGTCACACAGAACCACAGTGATGTTTCTCAGAACCAACGTGATGTTACGCAGAACCACAGTGAAGTCGCGCATAAGTACAGTGAGGTCCGGCAGAACCACAGTGAGGTCATGCATAACTACAGTGAGGTCATGCACAACCAAAGTGATGTTAAGCAGAACCACAGTGATGTTACGCAGAACCACAGTGATGTTACCCAGAACCACAGTGAGGTCATGCATAACTACAGTGAGGTCACGCAGAACCAAAGTGATGTTACACAGAACCAAAGTGATGTTACGCAGAACCACAGTAATGTTACACAGACCCACAGTGAGGTAACACAGAACCCGGCTGATGTCATGCAGAACTTCAGTGAGGTCAGGCAGAACCACATGGAGGTCACAAAGAATTACAGTGAGGTCACGCATTACTACAGTGAGGTTACGCATAACTACAGTGAGGTAACGCAGAACTACAGTGAGGTCACACACAACCACAGTGAGGTAACCAAGAACCCTGCTGATGTCAGGCAGAACTACAGTGAGATCACACAGAACTACAGTGAAGTCACGCATAACTACAGTGAGGTCACGAAGAACCACAGTGAGGTCACGCAGAAATACAGTGACGTCATGCAGAACCAAAGTGAGGTCACGCAGAACCACAGTGAGGTAATACAGAGACCTGCTGATGTTAGGCAGAACTACAGTGAGGTCACGCAGAACCACAGTGAGGTCACGCATAACTACAGTGAGGTCAAGCAAAACCAAAGTGAGGTCATGCAGAACCACAGAGAGGTCACCCACAACCACAGTAAGGTCATACAGAACCCTGCTGATGTCAGGCAGAACTACGTAGAGGTCATGCAGAACCACACTGAGGTCACGCACAACCACAGTGAGGTAACACAGAACCCTGCTGATGTCAGGCAGAACTACAGTGAGTTTACAAAGAACTACAGTGAGGACATTTATAACTACAGTGAGGTTACGCATAACTACAGTGAGGTCACACAGAACCACAGTGAGGTCAAGCAGAACTACAGTGAGGTCACGCACAACCACAATGAGGTAACACAGAACCCTGCTGATGTCAGGCAGAACTACAGTGAGATCACTAAGAACTACAGTGAGGACATTTATAACTACAGTGAGGTTACGCATAACTACAGTGAGGTCACACAGAACCACAGTGAGGTCAAGCAGAACTACAGTGAGGTCACGCACAACCACAGTGAGGTAACACAGAACCCTGCTGATGTCAGGCAGAACTACAGTGAGATCACAAAGAACTACAGTGAGGTCATTTATAACTACAGTGAGGTTATGCATAACTACAGTGAGGTAATACAGAACCACAGTGAGGTCAAGCAGAACTACAGTGAGGTCAAGCACAAGCACAGTGAGGTTACACAGAACCACAGTGAGGTCAAGCAGAACTACAGTGAGGTCACGCACAACCACAGTGAGGTAACACAGAATCCTGCTGATGTCAGGCAGAACCACAGTGAGGTCAGGCAGAACCACAGTGAGGTTACACAGAACCACAGTGAGGTCAAGCAGAACTACAGTGAGGTCACGCACAACCACAGTGAGGTAACACAGAATCCTGCTGATGTCAGGCAGAACCACAGTGAGGTCAGGCAGAACCACAGTGAGGTCATGCATAACTACAGCGATGTTGGGAATCGCAGTGATATCGCTCCTCCTGCCGCGAGGAGAAAACGACACCTGGCGGCTCTGTTAAAGAACAGACGGAGGAGGGATGTGGGCGATTGGACGGGTCACATGTCTTTCTCTAAGACTCTTCTGAAGTGGCGGGTGATTGGTGAGGGTTACAGCAGTCAGCTGTCCATCGATGAGCAGAAGTATATCTTCAGACTGGGCTTCCGCATGTGGAGTGAAGTTTCACCACTGGAGTTTCAGGAGGATTTGCATTCACCTTTAGAAGACATTGATATCAGACTGGGCTTTGGTACAGGTCAGTATCTCTCTCACACACGACAGATATTTCACTCATCCATCTCTGGAAACATTAAAGATCATATTCATCATGATGTGACCTGAGCACCCTTACAGAGATAATTTAACATAAAGAGTGTTATTGTGTGTGTCTCATGTTGCTGCAGGCAGACATCTGGGCTGTTCTCAGAGGTTTGACGGCGCGGGTCATGAGTTCGCTCACGCCTGGTTTCTGGGAGATATTCATTTTGATGATGATGAACATTTCACTGTTCCAAACACCGGCAGCGGGATCAGTCTGCTGAAGGTAATGTGAGCAGATTCAATCTACAGTTCAGCAACACTTTAAAGTATATGTGAGGGAACTGATAGTTTTGTTTTGTTTGTGATTGTATTAATGTGGTTCAGTGTTGTGTTGACTGATCTCTGAGCGTGTTGTTGTGTTTCGTTCAGGTTGCAGTTCATGAGATCGGTCATGTTTTGGGACTCCCTCACATCTATCGAGCCGGATCCATTATGCAGCCCAGTTATCTGCCTCAGGACTCAGGCTTTGAGATCGACTGGATGGACAGAAAATCCATTCAGAGTCTGTACGGTAAGACGACAACACACAACAATCTCAACTCATCCAGTAAAAGTGTTGGTGACACTGATGTGTGTGTTGTTCAGGTGTGTGTCAGGGTCGGTTCAGTGCCGTATTTGATTGGATCAGGAAGGAGCTGACGCCCTACGGTGAGGTGACAGTTCGTTTCAACACATACTTCATGCGGGACGGCTGGTACTGGCTCTATGAGAACCGGAACAACAGAACCCGGTACGGAGATCCGGTGGCAGTGCCAGTTGGGTGGAACGGGCTGCCTGACAGCGGAGTGGACGCTTACGTTCATGTGTGGAACCGCAAAACAGACGCTGTTTACTTCTTTAAAGGTGAAGAATACATGACTGTATCCCACAATGCAATGTGATGTCTTTGCGAAGCCTAATTGACCGTAGAGATGAAGATGAAGTACATTATAGGATGTTATCGATGACTGGATTGGTTGATTGATTTATTACATCGCAGGTGTGCAGTACTGGCGTTACGACAGTGAGAACGATCGAGTGTTTGCTAATGACTCTCTCGGGCGCTCGTATCCACGTCTGATCTCTGATGATTTTCCCGGCGTGATCGGACCGGTGGACACGGCTTATTACGACAGGAGAGACGCTCACGTCTACTTCTTCAAAGGCTCACAGGTTTCTGTTATGTTACATTTTCTAACTCTTCACATCGAGGTTACAGTCACAAGGATTTATTGTGATCGTGGATGCTGTTGACTTGTGATATTTATTCTCAGGTGTTTAGATTTGACGTCCGAATGAACCGCTTGGCCAAATCTTCCCCTCAAAAAATCTCTGCAGTGTTTCCGGCGGTGGTCCCCGGCGATCATCCGGTCAGGAACGTGGACGCGTCGTACTTCTCGTACACACACAACAGTGTGTTTCTGCTGAAGGGTGAGCGCTACTGGCGGGTGGTGAGCGCTAGAGATCGCAGACGGAAACCGTCGCTGCCTCTGAATGCTCTTCTGCCTCACAGAGACGTGGATCAGCAGTGGTTTGACATCTGTGATGTTCACAGCAGCTCTCTGAGGACAGCACGCAGATGACACAACACTGATCTCAGGTCTGCTCAACACAACACAAAACCCTGTTGGTCAGGGTCCTGTGTGTGCCGTACGAGACTTGACAAAAACATTCATTTATGCTGATGGCTTAAATGTGACTCCATATATTTATTCTGTTATTTATTGGTTTTTATATGATAACCTCTTTCCCAGTAAATGTGTAGTGATATAATGTCAGTGTTAAGATTGTTTTGTCAGAGTAAATGTTGTTTCTCTGTCACAGATGATGATGACCTTTCTGTCGGTCTGTATTTACGTGCATCCATTTAGTAATCGCTTCAATCTAAAGTGAATTATAACTAAGAGAGCATTTAACCTTTTATTTCAGCTACATGGGTTTGACGTGAACAAACACACTTTTAATAGTACTGTAGTGATGATGTCAGTGTGTTTGTCTTTCAGTATTCTCTTTTATTTCACAGCTCATTGAGATGAAACACTGGCAGGGTGAAAGTATCTAAATGAAAATAATTGATTTAAATTTTCTCAAATGTGTCAGCAATAGACGGCTGTTATTGTCCTTTATCATTTTTTATTACACGGCTAGTTGGAATGCTTGATTCTGATTGGACAGTTGCAACATTTGCAGGTTCTTCCCAGATAACAACCGCTCAAAACTAGTAACACACGGTAACCCGCATGCAGCAAGTTGTTTATTTACAAATTAAATATGAAAATGTCTTTTAATATCATATATGACGTCATATTTACAAACGATTAAACCAAATTGCCTCTTCGTGATGTTTGAATGTGGTTTCTTAACTTAAAACCAAAAGTAAACGGCTTTTCCTCGTAAGGTCTGCATTCGGTAAAATTAGCTCATAAAATGTGTCATTTCATTTCAGACGCTGTAATGCCACTTGATTGCTTGAATAAACATGTGATTCTTGTTTAGTGCTTCGGTCTGATCAGAGTCAGATTCATTCTGATGAGTCTTGTGTGATTTCATGATTCTTCACACCTCACAATAACTGATAGATGTGAGAATTCACACAGAATTACATGAGCTGAAAACACATCAGATAATTCATATTTACGCGAGTGCGTGCGTGCGGTCATTGGTTTGGGACACGCGCGCGCACTTTCCCGTTGGGCGGGTTTCCGGTGCGGTCGGTTTGGATTCCTCGCGTGATGCTCAAGTTTTGTGATGTTTGAAGATTCCCGCGTGCACAAGATGATGAGCTCTGACGTCACCATTAATGGTAAGACACCAGCTTTATTCGGGTCAGAGCCATTAAGCGAGAGTTCTGCCAACGGAAGTCCAAACCGCTGGAGCGTCACGTGATTCATGGAGCCTTCAGACAGATCCAGGAAGTGATGTTTTCTCGTTGAATGCCTTATTTCTGTCATTTTTTTATTCATTAACTGGTTTTCGTCTTTAAATGGGTTAGATGTTTACCTCAGTTGGTCTGTTTAGTCGCATCTCTATGCATAACTGTCATTTCCGGGAACTGTTGAGAGCCTGCATGAACGCTCCATTGGGTCAACCAAGTTGACGCAACTCTCTCTTTCGATGGCTCTGATAGGGTGTGATTAGCGGCTCAGTGGGTGTGTCTTATGCTTGATGTGTGTGTCCGGATGTCATATAAACAAGAGGTGCTGTGATTTTAATCTTGAGTGATTTATCTGTTCAGCTTTTAAAAATGGTGTTTGTCTCATTTGATTTGTTCAGCCTCTCTTCACATGTTCTGAGGCACAGCAGCGCATGCAAACATTACAAATCACATCACATGACTGTCAGATTTATGTGAATGTTGAATGTTTAGGATTTTAAAGGAATCTTTTGTGTCTTTTTCTGTCATAATTTTGTCCCTACATCCCTATGAACACAGTGTTTGTGTGTCGCTCTTCACTGCCCTCTGCTGGTCACTCTGTCTGTCTGTGTTTATCGGTGGCTGTCGTTGGTGTGTGTATGATGTCATATGTTTATAGTTGCTGTGTGTTACACTGACGTAACTGTGGTGATTCTTTGAGAGTACACTTGTCGTCTGGTGTGAAATATGTTTTTTAGTGGGTCAGAATCAGGTCTGTGTTGTTATTGTGGCTGTATATGTACATATATACATCTCTGCTATGTTCTTGTTTAAAAGTGTGTGTGTGTGTTGTTCAGATGTTGTGAGGTGTGATACCCCCTGTAGACTGGTCATCAGTTTCAGACGTGTCGGGTGTGTTATAAATATCATAGTAAACAGACATAAGATTAACACAATATAAAATCTCTTTCATTTGTGATATTATTATGAACACAAATGAGTTGTGAGTGTGTTGAGTTTCATTACAGGAGGAAACACTCGTCAGGTCTGATTCACATCTCCACCTAAAGTCTGTTTTAGCCTCTTCTCATCTCATCTGTTGCTCAATCTCACCTCACAGTGAACGTTCAGAATCTGATGTGTGTGTTTGTTAAATTTAAACAACTGCTAAGACATTAAACAGATAGACACACACACACACACACACACACTATCACACAAACAAACATACACACATGCACACACACCCTCACACTCCGTCTATCACACAGACACACACACACACTCACACAAACAAACAAACGTACACACACACTGTCACACACACAGACACACACACACACACACACACACACACACAGATGTACAGGGTTGCTGGTGATGTCTGATTTGAATAAGTTTGTTTGTCATCATCTGATGCTGTTGTGCTTCACTCCAACGGTCATGATGCTGTTCAGTTGGTGTTTGTGCGATGTGTTTGGTTGTGTTGTGCTGATCAGACTCGCTTATGTTTCCAGGTGTGAATTATTCAGCGCTTTCCTGCCCGTATGAAGTCACATGATAGCGTGACCCTGAGTGAAGCACAGAAAAATGTCTGTCAGAGATCAAGTGAAACGTGAACACCCCTCACACACCTTCACATGACACACGAGACGTGACACCCGACACGCTCCAGCGTCCTCTCGTTCCTCTTGTCTTTCCAGGAGCCGTTTGTGTTTCAGTCTGCGCTGGTCCTCCATCACGCTCAGGTGTGTTTGAGACGTTGTGTTCCTGCTCTGCTCTCTCCGGCCCACACACCACAGTCTCTTCAGCGACGTCATGGCCGTACGAGGCACCATCCCTCCTCCGGATTATTACCCCTTCGACATTGCTCTGTCTGCGCAGCCGCCTGAAGATCTGCAGGGCTTTTACAAGGGCAGCGCACACATGCTGAGCAGATCAGGATCTCATTATGGGCTGGCGGCAGGAGGGGTCAGGTCCGCCTGGGATCAAGGGCAAGCCAGAGCGACTACTCCAGGTCCCGTGGCCGGTCCTCCCCCCCCTCCTCCTCCCCCGCCCTCGGCTCATGAGATCAGCCGCTTGTACAGGGATTCTCTGGCTGTCAAGATGATTTCAGATAATCAGCGTGCTCGCAGTAGAGCCGCCTCACCCGCCTGCTTCGGCATCGAGCCCGGCCCGTCCAGGTATCTGGGCGAGACCTTTCATTCTGCGTACGGCGACGTCAACGGCCTCCCCCTGGAGTCCTGTCAGCCCCCCTCCACCTGTATAGTGATGGACCCCACGGGTCCGGTCATGGATGGGAATCTCTCCCGAGGGACTCCGGCTTATGGCTCCGTGGCAACGCAGAGGATGCCCTACGACCCCGCTTACGATCCGAATCTTGCGATGGCGCCCGGTGCAGCGACGATGCCGGTCCACCACCCTTCGGGGGCTGTTTCGGCAGACCCGAAGAAAAACGTGGATCCGGGGTTCCTGACTCTCCTACGCTCGGAGGGACTGTCGGAGAGCACCATTACTCTGCTCCTGCAGCAGGGCTTTGACTCTACTGGCATGCTGGCCGTGATGGAAGACCACGACGTACGCTCTGTGGTGCCCAACTTGGGACAGGCGCGCATGCTGTCTCGACTGGTCATCAGCTGTAAGACGGGCACAAGCAGTGCTGCCGCCGTCCTGAGGGGTCGCTCCAACAGCTTCAGCCACCGCAGCGACCTGTACATGCAGCCTCAGACCCTCGGCGTGGACGGCCAATTGGTTCAACAGCAACCGCCCGCCACCCTCCAGTCCGCCTCGCCGAGAATGGGCGAGTTTCTTGGCCGCCGGCCGTGCAGCGCTCCTTCTCAGCATCTGCTGGAAACCGCCGCGTACCCGGTGGCGCGTCCACTTGGGGGGCTTCCCGTGAGTCCTGGCGGTTACGGTGGGGGGTTGCCGCAGACGCGCCCCCTCTCCATGTACACCAACAGCCACGCTGGCCTCGCCGCATCCGCTCAACAGCAGCCCGTGGCGCCCAAGACCTTCTCCGGCACCTACACGCCCATGGAGCTGATGAAGCGTCCTGTGAATCTTCCTCCCGTGTCTCCGGGTCACAGTCCTCATCACAGTCCTCAGTTACTGCGGAAGGGAGGCGCGCCTGTGGACGCTGGCGTTCTTCAGGTCTCTTCTGCCCTGCAGACTCACACCCTCAATCCAAACAACATGCTGAGCCGTCGAACCGGACCGCCCGTCATTGTGTCCACCATGGCTTCTCCTGACGCAAGTAAAGTTCTTTTGTTCTGTCATCGCCTGAGATCTGCACTAGATTCACTCTCTTGTGTTGGATTTCTGGGTTATATTCTTCACTCTCTTCTTTCTTTACAGCATGGAGTCTGTTTATTTGTATCATTTAACACTTTACATAAAACATTTAAAAGTCCTGAATGTTTGCAGTAAATGTTGACGTCGGTGGTGAAAAGTGGATTTCTTGAAGCGTTCTGTTTTTAGATCATGAGGGTGTTTATGTTTTGACATGTGCTGAAGGGATTCAACCGCTGTGATCCTGAAAACCTCAAACAGACTTTAGAAACACACACACACACACACACACACATGTGAGTTTATTGTCTAAAACACCGGTCTCTGAATCTTGATGCATTAAATAATATCTCACATTTAAATGTAACTTTATGAAGACGCCGGTTTATCCTGTTTGAGTATTTAAAGGGCAGTTCACCCGAAAACGATAATTATTTATTCATCATGTTGTGTCAACCCTGTATGAGTTTCTTTCTTCTTCTGAGCACAACAGAGAATATTTAGGAGAATGTTGATATGCTAACAACACTGAGCTCCATTGACTTCCATTGTATGAACACAAAACCATTTCTCAAAATATCTTCTTTTGTGTTCCACTGAAGAAAGACTCACATACAGGTTGACAACCATACGAGGAGAATAAATGATGAGAGAAGTTTAGATGTTTGGGTGAACTGTCACTTAAAGGCTGTTGTAAAAGTTTTTCTAGGCTGTAAAAACTAAGGGCCATCTCTCACTGTTCATTCACGTGTGAGTGTGAGTGTGAGTGTGAGTGTGAGTGTGAGTGTGTGTGTGTGTGTGTGTGTGTGTCTGTGTGCAGTATAATCAGAGTCTTTAAGCCTAAAATCTCATTAGGCTTCATAAGAGTCTCCCGAGACTCTCAAATCTCTCTCTCAGGTTGTGTAGTTCTGTGACAGTTGTGAACACAATGTGTCCGTGTAAATGAATAAAAGCTGAACATTGATTGACAGAGAGATCACAGAGCAGTTCTGTATCCAATCACAACATCTCACAAGTTCTCTTAATTCTGTTTGACACTTAAGATTGATGTCAGATTTTAGACATGTAGATGTGTGTGTGTGTGTGTGTGTGTGGGCATTTGAAGCTGCTTACATAATGGATGCAGTGCATTATGGGTTGTAAAGACGTGTGGAAATGTTAATTAGATTATGAGTTGTAAGAGGTTTCTGTTAAACCCTGTATGTGTTCAGTAAGTGTCCTGTGTGTGTGTGTGTGTGTGTCCTGTGTGTGTGTGTGTGTGTGTGGAGGCGGGGTTATGTAACAAGTGTTGTTGTATCACTGAGATTTAGGCTGTATATGTGTGGATAGTTCATGTCTGTGGATTGTTAGGTTTCATGTAGATGTAATGTTTAGATGTTTGTGTAATAAACACACAGAGGTGTCCGTGATAAAATGTGAATAATTCGTATCTGCAAATGAAAATATCAACAAACACTCTTCTGCATTCATTAGGATTTCTGTCTCTTTGTGAACGTGTGTTTTCATAAGCTGATTAATTATATTCACATGTTTCTTAAAAAGTTTTCAAACAGGTCACACACACACCGGCTCTGATTGGCTTTTTTAATCAGCACTTCCTGTGTGATGTCACTGTTACTAAATTAAACTGTTATAATATCCCATTAAGAGCTTTTGTAGGCTGAATATGTGTGTGTGTGACTTGGTTTTTATATGTTAGTGGGGACCTAAACCTGAACACACCAACTCATGTGGACTCGTGTCACTGTGGGGTCCCCAAGGGCACAAATGCTTATCAATTTTACAGAACAATATTTAAAAAATCTAAAAAGTTTTCTCTGATCTTTTGGTTTAGGGGCTGTGTTAGGGGATAAAATATACAGTTTGTATAGTATACAACTCATTAAACCTATGGAGTGTCCCCACGGAGATAATAAACATACAAGTGTGTGTGTGTGTGTGTCTGTGCCCGTGTCATGCTCAAACAGATGCAATATAAGATTATGAAGATGCGTTATGTCAGAGAAAAACACTTGATGGTGTTTGTCTAATACGTTTTAGTGTGTTATTATTGTGAATGTCATTGCTGATCGATGTGTGTTTGTGTGTGAAGATAATAGATCTCAGATCATGAACGGTCCTCTTCATCCTCGTCCTCTGGTGGCTCTGTTAGACGGTCGCGACTGTACGGTGGAGATGCCCATCCTGAAAGATCTCGCCACTGTGGCCTTCTGTGACGCACAATCCACACAAGAGATTCACGAGAAGGTAAACACAGCTGTGCTTTCATTGGGTTTGTGTGCGTGTGTTCATTGGATTTGTGTGTGTTGTGTAGGTGTTAAATGAGGCTGTTGGTGCGCTGATGTATCACACGATCACTCTGACACGAGAAGATCTGGAGAAGTTTAAAGCGCTCAGAATCGTCATACGGATCGGCAGCGGATACGATAACATCGACATCAAAGCTGCAGGAGAACTCGGTACAAACCCACAACACAAATACACACACACACTCTCTTTGACGAACCTGTTCCTTTGCATTGATTGTGTGTGTTGTGTGTGTGTTCAGGTATCGCAGTGTGTAACATTCCGTCGGCAGCAGTGGAGGAGAGCGCAGATTCCACTCTGTGTCACGTGTTGAATTTGTACCGGAGGAACACGTGGTTGTATCAGGCGCTGCGGGAGGGCACACGCGTGCAGAGTGTGGAGCACATCCGTGAGGTGGCGTCAGGAGCCGCTCGTATCCGTGGAGAAACACTCGGACTCATCGGCTTCGGTTAGACACACACATGAACGCTCTCAGACCCGTGTGTGTGTCTGTGTTCTGAATTCATGTCAACATTCATGTTGTGTGTTTCTGAAGGTCGCACGGGTCAGGCTGTGGCTGTGAGGGCGAAAGTGTTCGGCTTCACTGTGATCTTCTATGACCCGTATCTACAGGACGGGCTGGAGAGATCTCTGGGTGTTCAGCGTGTGTACACACTGCAGGATCTGCTGTATCAGAGCGATTGTGTGTCTCTGCACTGTAACCTGAACGAACACAATCATCATCTCATCAATGACTTCACCATCAAACAGGTACACAACACACAAACACATGGACGCAAGCCGCTGGAGAAACATAGTCATTACACCCGGCTGTGTGTGTGTCAGATGCGTCAGGGGGCGTTCCTGGTGAACACAGCGCGGGGCGGTCTGGTGGATGAGAAAGCTCTCACTCAAGCTCTGAAAGAAGGACGAATACGAGGAGCTGCTCTCGATGTGCACGAGATCGAACCCTTCAGGTGACTTACACACAAATGCACACACACGCATGCACAGACGCGCACTCACACGTGCACACACACACACACACGCACAGACATGCATGCGCACACACACATACACACACACCCATGCACATTTGCACACACACACACAAAGAAGCATGCACACACATGCACACCGTTGCACACTTGTACACACACACTCACGGAGCATGCACACTTGCGCAGGTACACATGCATGCGCACACACCCATGCGCACACAGCCATGCGCTCACAGCCATGCACACTAGCATACACACACGCTCACACACACACACATACTCGCAAACACACGCACAGTCACTCACGTGCACACAATCACGTACACACAAACATTTTTTAAGTAATACTCCAGTCTGTACATCATGTGTGATGTTCTACATGATGGAGAACTCAGTTGTGTAGTGTAGTTTAGATGTGATGAGGTCAGATGATGGAGAGACGTCTCTCTTTCTGAACTCTTTCTGTGTGTCTGTGTGTAGTTTTGCTCAGGGCGCTTTGAAAGACGCTCCTAATCTGATCTGTACTCCACACACGGCCTGGTACAGTGAACAAGCGTCTCTAGAGATGAGAGAAGCAGCAGCCACAGAGATACGCCGAGCCATTACAGGTACACACACACAACAGCTCCTGAAGCTCACACTCGTGTGTTCAACACACAAACTCATCTCACGAACAGCTAGACACACATGAGCTGATGATCTGCAGATGATGCTGTACTCTATCCACTCCTCTCAGGTCGAATTCCAGACAGTCTGAGGAACTGTGTGAATAAAGAGTTCTTCATCAGCTCGGGCGTGTGGGGTGTCATCGAGCAGCAGGGGGTTCATCCTGAACTCAACGGACAACAATACAGGTGCAACACAACACACACATAAACAGAACAATCCTGTTAACATGATCATGTGACGCAAGTTTGAATCTAAGCCCCGGCCCACCTGCTTTTCTTACTCAGCCAAGCCAACCAATCACTACAAGCCATCACTACCGGCTTCGCCCCTCAAGACAAACTCAATGCTTGAATGAAGAGCAGGTAGACCCGTAAAGACTTTCTCCATCTCTCTCTCTCTCTCTGGCTTCAGCATCATTACATATCGACTGTATCTCCATGTTTGAACTTTGACCTCTGCTGTAGGTGATTGGTCAGTGTGGCATCAGATGGCAGTCCAGCGGGTGTGGTGTGTCTGGTGTCAGGCGGGCTGTCAGAAGCCCACTCACAGACGCACTTACCAAACACACCAAGACCAAAGAAGATGAGACAGAGCAACACACACACACACACAAAGGGAATTGATGTTTTTAATGTGCACAGAAGCTCCGCCCCTCCTCCTCAAAGACAAAACATTGATTATTTGACATTTCTTATGACAGTCTGTGATTAGAACATTTCATCGGACACACATGCCTGGAGTGTAGTTATCTTCTGCTCTGTTTGTTTATCGGTCTGGCTTTTGTCTAATAATATAACTATTTATATTTTGTTGAATTTATCTTAATACTAATTGATCTTATTATTTGATTGTATAATAATTTTAATAAATAAACAATCTAATGGGTCCTTTAGTTTGGTCGCATTTAAAGAAACTGTAAGGTACACAGAGACATCTAGCAGTTGAGTTTGGTATCGCAGTCCAAATTCTAAATATTGGAGAGAGGAGTTTAGCCAATTAACACTTCTGGGTTTCTTTTGATTGTTATCAGAAATAATCTAAAGGTGCTCTTTCATTTGCAAAAATGTAAGTCCCTGTGAACCGGAAGTTGCAATCGTTTTTACTTCCGTAGTCTGACGCATTCTGCAACCTTTAGCCAAAATAGCGTAACGGCTCATGCTAACGCACTGACTTCAGCGGAACGCAATTAAGGACACCAGATGCTAGTTTTTAATGGGCAGGAAAATCGACTGAGAAAAATAGTGGGCGGGACTTGTGTTTTTCTTTGC